>CAIGRN010014497.1:0-12435 GCA_903798345.1 Fraxinus anomala
GGTGATCCATAAGCTTAGGTTGACGCACGTGGAAAGGTCACTTGATTAACGGACTGAATAGCACGTGTCTGACGGAGGTTGTTCCAAACTCTATTCACGGATAGGTTGTTAACCGCCGCCGAACTCGGCGGGACAGTGTCACTCTTTGAGGCTCTTTAATGCGCAATAGGCTGTCTCGTGTTTAAATTTGCTTTAAAAATAAGTTCTTATTCATTTTCGTTGTTTGAGGCATATTTTCTTTACCATTTTTAAATCGTTTCAATTTTCGATTTTTCAAAACAGTGAAAATTCGTTTTCTTTTCTATTTTCGGAAACGCGTTTCTGAAAACAAGTTAAAAATTTACAAAGAAAACCCAAAACTTTTGGGTGTTTTTAGTTATAATCAAGCCAAAATTTTCAAAACGAGTTTTTGGTGTTTTCAATTTAACGTCACCCCAACCACCACCAACGCCGCCTATATCACACCACCGTCGCTACTGCAACCACCACCATCGTCGCCTACACCACACCACCACAAAAACCATCACCGCTGCAGTCGCCACAACATCACCACAACCACTACCATTGTCGCCTGTGCTACACCACCACCGCGCAACCGCCAAATCCACCACCATAGCCACCACCAGAACCACTATCCACCACAGCCACCAACACAAAAACCACCACTACACAACCGCCAGATCTACCACCACAAAATCACCAAAATCGCTGCAGAACCATAGCCGCTGCCACACCCAAAAAACCATCGCCACAGCCACGCACCCAAATACCACAGCTACACCACAGTACCCAACCACTGCCACACCCAAAAACTACAGCCACAGCACGCACACCACCGCCACAGCCACAACCTGCACCACACCACCGTCGTACACCACGCACCCAAAACCATCACACACCACCGCCACAGTAAAAAAAAAAAAACAGAGATGAAGCCGCCGGTGATCGCAGCCACAACCAACCACCGTCGCACACCACGCACCGATCGCAGCCACCATCACTGCTCGTTGACAAAGAGAAGTGGAAAAGAGAGAGTGACTAGAGAGAGGGGAAGAAGAGAGAGATGAGAGAGAGGCAAAGAAAGAGAACGGGTTTTTCAATTTTTGATTTTTGAATACAATCTTTCAAAATATCAAAAAGAACAATTGGGTGTTTGAGTTATAATCAAGTCTAAATTTTCAAAACGCGTTTTGGGTATTTTCAAAACAATTTTTCAAAATGTCAAAAAGAACACATTTTCAACAATCTCAAAATGAATACTCAAAACACAAAACCCAAAATGAATTCAAAACTAAAAATACAAAACTGTAATACAAAGAGAACGACACCTGATTTTTTATAAGATTATTTTTCAAATCTCTCGTAACGTTTTTCCACTTTTAACTACATATTCACAATTGTTTTTTTTTTTAAACCACTTCTCAAACTTTTTTATTAAACAAGCGCCGAATGTTATCACTCAATCGACATATGTATGGAATCACGATCGCCTTTGAATCAAGAATGGTCAGAAGAACTTTTACTTTTCATTAAATTAAATAATTTTCATGTGATGCAAGTAATGTTTATTTAGTGCTTGTTTGTGAGTGATTTTCTTTTTTCTGAAAACGTATAGTTAAAAAGTAAAGAAATTTTAGACAGTCACTATTTATATCTATCGTTATTATATATCTATCACATTTTATATCTATCCCTATTAAAATTTTAAAATGTTCAAAAAATACTATTTTCATAAACATCACATTGCTATATTGTCCGTATCGAATCTATTCATGTAAACACTATACATGCACAATATTTTTATATCACTCAAGTGAAAAGTCTTATATTACCTACTTCGAATAGAACTTTACATACGGTTCTCACACCACATTAGCAAGTGAGCAATCATATTCTATCTATATGGGCAGGGGAACAATTTTTATTTTTATATATCTATCACATCATAATTCTTTCATATCTTTATTCACACAATTTTTTTAATATCTATACACCCACATCACTTTTATATATCATCTCATCATAATTCATTACTAAAAATACAAAACTATAATACAAAGAGAACGGCCTCTAATTTTTTATAAGATTATTTTTCACATCTCTCGTAACTTTTTTCCACTTTTAACTACATATTCACAATTGTTTTTTTTTAAAACCACTTCTCAAACTTTTGTATTAAACAAGCGCCGAATGTTATCACTCAATCGACATATGTATGGAATTACGATCGCCTTTGAATCAAGAATGGTCAGAGGAACTTTTAATTTTCATTAAATTAATGTTTATTTAGTGCTTGTTTGTGTGTGGTTTTCTTTTTTCTGAAAACGTACAGTTAAAAAGTAAAGAAATTTTAGACAGTCGCTATTTATATCTACCGTTATTATATATCTATCACATTTTATATCTATCCCTATTAAAATTTTAAAATGTTCAAAAAATACTATTTTCATAAACATCACATTGCTATATTGTCCGTAGAATCTATTCATGTAAACACTATACATGCACAATATTTTTATATCACTCAAGTAAAAAGTCTTATATTACCCACTTTGAAGAGAACTTTACGTACGGTTCTCACACTACATTAGCAAGTGAGCAATCATATTTTGTCTATATGGGCAGGGGAACAATTTCTATTTTTATATATCTATCACATCATAATTCTTTCATATCTTTATTCACACAAATTTTTTTTATATCTATACACCCACATCACTTTTATATATCATCTCATCATAATTCATTCATAATCATTTCATATTTCCAATCATTGCCATCAATATGCACTATCAAATTTTTTTACGTGTTTTGATAATTCCAGTAGATTAGCCACTATTGTTTTGAATTTAAGAAAATCAAGAAAAAATCCCAACAGAAAAACTCAAAATTTTGTTTTGATAATCCTAGAAGAAAGAAAGTCATCATTGTTTTCAATTCAAGAAAATAAAGAAAAGAAAATCCCAACAGAAAACTCAAATAATTCGTAATGAAATTTCTTAATTATACTACTTGAATTCAAAATCCACATTATTAAATAAACAAAAATTAAGAATTCTTCATATACTAAATTCATCAAACATACAATAAAAGGTAATCCTTACTTTTTTAAATTCTTATTCATATATTCCAACATTTGTATGTATTTGCTTTAATGGTATCTTCCATTGTTGTTTTGAATTTAATTGAAGAGAATATTTTATGAGTACTAGGATTTTATAAAAATGGCCAAAAGAATTTAATGGAAGTAAATATTAGTTGATGAATTTAGAGTGATATATTTTTATTTAATTTCATACATGTATATTTAAGTAAATTTACATAATAAAAATATAATATAACTTTTTTGAAAAGTGTGTGTGTGTGTGTGTGTGTGTGTGATGGATGTAAATAGTGATTCCCAAAATTTATGAAAAAACGTAAAGCTAATTTTGATTGAAAATAAGTATAAAAATGGTGATTCAAAAAGTCATTTTCAAATAATGGCTCCTTTAAACTCTCCAACCACATTCTCTCTTCTAAGAACAATTAAAGGTTACACTATTACTCTATTTTTCTTAAAATCTTTCTCTAATTTCTACTAATAATAATGTAAATTATTATTTTATTATTATTATTCTTGAAAACCAAATAAATAAGGACTAATAATTAACTCAACACAAATACGGGATGAGAAGGAAAAACATTGTTGGAATTGGTTAAATATGAAACAATAGAAAAGTGACTTTTGTGTCAATTTTGACCAAATATTCGGACTTAATGCGATAGTCAAATTATGGAAATAAATTTGTTTTACTCGTCGAATAAATCATTGTGGTATATTTGGAATCTTAAAATCAATTTTGGATGAATGAGAAATTGCGGTCCAAAATTGACAAGGAAAGAGAGGAAAACCGGCTGAGAATTGTCTAACTCCGCCTCTCGCCTAGAGCTCGAGCGGTGAGAAGTCGTTCAAGCGAAAGGCGAGCGACATGTTCTCTATTTTTTACGCTCGAATGACGTACGCGTGACAGGCGAGCGACAACAAAAGCTACGACCCTTAGCAAATGTTGCTAAGTTTTCAAGTTTGTCTCTTCACTCACAACCTCCCCTTCCTCTATAAATAAGACTCTTGGGATGTCCATTAATTCATCAAAATGATATGAAATCATAGCATGACATAAAATTTCATATTTTTTTAACCGAAACTCTACATATAAATTGTTTTTCCATTTCATTCAAAGGGAGTACATAAACCTATCTTTTGGTTTGTTATTCTTGTGCTTTGGAGTGCTACATTGTATCTTGAGAGTTGATTGTCATCATCCATAGGCACCGTTGCGGTAAATTCAACTTAAGGATAAAAAGTTCAACTCTTGTCTCGACTTTGCTTTCGCTTTCTTGGTGTCTCTTTGTCCAAGTTTGTTAGCATTTTTTTAATGTAATTTCTATGGTGCTTTGTCGTTACTCTATCCAATTTTGATAAGGTTGATAAGTTTAGTTTTTAAAGTAATCACTCAAATCCATTTTGAAGACAACAAACATCATATAACCAGGTAAATTACAAGTTTCAAAACTAAAATCAAAAGAGGCCAACATGTGGGCTACCTTATTCCCCTCACGAGGGGTAAAGCTCCACGTCCTGCAATTAATTAAAGGGGAACTTACACAAATACTCTTATTTTTAGGGTCATTTTGAAAAATCATGATAAACATGTATTAAAAAGCAAATACTGTAAATTTAAACCAATAAACCATAAAGATTGCGATAATTTCAAAATGAAGAATCAATTCCAGCAGCTCCAAAATTCCAACTCCTCCAAGCTCCAAATCAAGCAAAATCTAAGACCAAACAAGATTAGAGTTGTTTCAACTACATCTTCTTTAAAGTTTTATTCACGAATTCTATAAATAATCAATCCAAATCTCCCGGTTTATATTATTTCTGATTTTTTATTCAATGTGTTCTTATTTTGGTTGATTTTGATGTTGTTTAGGTTTTTATGTTCAATATGTTGAGATTTACAGTTTGTTTGATTTTTTATTCAATATGTTCAATCTAATGGGTACACTATTTGTAAAAATCAGGCTTCAATCTCAAAAAATCAAAGGTGTTTGAAATTAACATCTAAAGCATGATGGGTATTTCAGTGTGATTGGAAGCATGTTTGAAAATAACATGGTTGAACTTGAGAGAAAATGGATTGTGTTAATATCTATGAAAAGTTAGCTTTGAATCAATTAAAATTTTAAATGCAAGGTGTTTGACAAAATGAGAATGTGAAAAGGTGACAGTCTATCACTTTTCTATGAAAAAGTGATGTTTTGTCACTTTTCATTGCAGCAATTAACTATATGCATATGTGTGTTTTTAGAAATTTGAACATTCGAAATCAAACATTGTTTATGTTAATACACATGAAAATCTAGTTTTGAATTAATTAAATTGATGCATATAAGGTGTTTGCTCAAAAGTAGAATGTGAAAAAGTAACATTCCATCACTTTTCTTAAAAAAAAAGTCACTGGAGTAATTGATTAGATACATATGTATGCATTTTTGGAAATTTAAATAAACGAATCCAAACCTTGTTTTATATCAATACATATGAAAAATTAAATTTGAATCAATTCAATAGATTCATGAAAGGTGTTTGTGAAGAGAACGTGACTTTTTTCTTAAAAAAGTCAAAATATCTTATTGGAGCAACTAATTAGATACATACGTTTGCAGTTTTGAAAATTTAAATAAACGAATTTAAACATTGTTTTATGTTTATACATATGCAAAATTAACTTTGAATCAATTCAATCGATGCAAGCAAAGTGGTTGCGAAAAATGAGAATGTGAAAAAGTGGCATTTTGTTACTTTTCTATGAAACAATCGCATTCTGTCACTTTTTTCTTTAAAAAAAAATCGCAATATCTTATTGGCGCAATTAACTAGATGCATATGTGTGCATTTTTGGAAATTTAATAAATGAATTCAAACCTTATTTTATATTAATACATATGAAAATTAACTTTGAATCAAAATTCAATAGATGTATGCAAGGTGTTTGGGAAAAGGAAAATGTGAAAAAGTGACATTCTATAAAAAAAATTGCAAAATCTCATTAAAATAATTAATTAGATGCATATACGTGTGTATTTGAAAATTTAAATATACTAATTGAAATCTTGTTTTAATCTTATATTCAATTCATATTTATTTGAATCAATTCAATTGATACATCCAATGTGTTGCGAAAAATAAGTGTAAAAAAGTGATATTCTGTCACTTTCCTATGAAAAAGTCACAACATCTCAAAGGTTTTAATTTTGCAATCAATTCATATTTGTTTGAACCAATTCAATCGATGCATCCAAGGATTTTGCGAAAATGAGATTGTGAAAAGTGAAAAGTGGCATACTTAGATATTTTTCTTTTAATTTCTATTTTGGTGTTACTAGTTTAGACTTATTTATGGGCTATTTTATTCGCTCGTTGAGTGACGTTTTTGTTTTCGTTTCGAAGTATTCACGAAAAACTTTGAAATACGCCTTTCGAATTTGAAAATCGATAAACGATGAGTTTATAATAACAATTCCAAAATGCCGCAATAAATAAAGTTAGTAATTACAGTTTATTTTGCGTTCAATAATTCATTCAAAATAATTTCGGCATTTAAATTTCGTTCATAACATATTTATCATGTTCACATTGTAAGCTTTCTAACAAATTTTAAATCGCTCAAAATGGATAATCGTAACAGAAAATACCGTATCAAACGAGAACATTTTAATAATAAAAAATTTAAAAAGTGAAAAATATCAGATGGGAAGTGCAGCCGTTTGTATTTGGAATGATTATGCTGACTTTCAAATGTTTATAGTTTTAGCAGAAGTAATTAATACGTTATTAAAACTTTAATTTGATTTAAGTGTATTAATAGAATCAATTTAATTGATACATCCAATGTGTTGCGAAAATAAGTGTAAAAAAGTGATATTCTGTCACTTTTCTATAAAAAAGTCACATCTCAAAAGTTTTAATTTTGCATTCAATTCATATTTGTTTGAACCAATTCAATCGATGCATCCAAGGTTTTTGCGAAAATGAGATTGTGAAAAGTGAAAAGTGGCATACTTAGATATTTTTCTTCTAATTTCTATTTTGGTGTTACTAGTTTTGGCCTATTTATGGGCTATTTTATTCGCTCGTTGAGTGACGTTTTTGTTTTCGTTTCGAAGTATTCACGACGAACTTTGAAATACGCCTTTCGAATTTGAAAGTCGATAAACGATGAGTTTATAATAACAATTCCAAAATGCCGCAAGAAATAAAGTTAGTAATTACGGTTTATTTTTCGTTCAATAATTCATTCAAAATAATTTCGGCATTTAAACTTCGTTCATAACATATTTATCATGTTCACATTGTAAGCTTTCTAACAAATTTTAAATCACTCAAAATGGATAATTGTAGTAGAAAATACCGTATCAAACGAGAACATTTTAATAATAAAAAATTTAAAAAGTGAAAAATATCAGATGGGAAGTGCAGCCGTTTGTATTTGGAATGATTATGCTGACTTTCAAATGTTTTATAGTTTTAGCGGAAGTAATTAATACGTTATTAAAACATTAATTTGATTTAAGTGTATTAATCAATTTTCAAGTGTTTTATATTTTTAGTAGACGTAATTAATACAATTATTAAAACGTTAATTTGATTTAAGTGTATTAATCAATTTTTTCTTCTTTTTAAAGTACTGTGTCTAATTTCCTCTTAATTAAATGTGATAATATCATTTAAAACAAATGCATTTGGAGCATATAAACAATTAGATGACAAATTTTGCACTACTCGCAGTGAATCACACTTTATCGCGTCTATCTGAGGCGACGATCTCGCACTAGAATCAGTCCATCTCTCACAATCATGACTTAGCATTTTCATTTGAGATCTTCTTCCCCACCTTCTTCACATGTGCAATAACCATTTTGAATTCATCTTGAATGATAAAAAAGTGGAGTAACAATCCATTCCCACCCTCACGGAGATGTTCGTGTTTTGCTTTCCATTGCACTAGAGTTTCCGCACCTTTATTCTTGTTTTTCCATCCCTGTGCTTATCTCAATTAAGGACTTGTTACCTTATGTCAACAATTATAACAACATCTCTTCTTGTCAAGCCATAGACCTCTCTATTTCTTTCCCTCAATATGCCCCGAATTAAGTAGGAGGCAATTGGATTCATCAATGTCTTTAACTGATTAGAGAAGGAAAAAATAGTGTGCTCCAAGCCATTTTCATCATATTCAGTTTTTTATTGGGAGTAAGATTTGCAGGTCATGATTTATCAATGATTTTAGCACATTTTTGTTCAAGTATGAGGACCCTAATTTTCTAGTGCAAGAAACTAAAGTCTCATTTACCATCTCGTAGTTGTACATCATTTTTTGTTGGGAAAAAAATTGTTACAACGAATTCAAAAGTGTATGGAAAACTGTAACAATTAATTCAATTGGAAAATTAACTAGAGAATTGAAACCTATCGAATTTGTTATTACAATTTTTCATTCACTTTTGAATTTGTTGTTACAATTTTTTTTCCCAACAATTTTCCACATGAATTAAATTAACAAGAATGATAGACAGACAGACATACATACATACATACATACATACATACATACATGACGATAGAATTCAACGGTCGAAACCTGCATATGATATGTAGGTAACCCCTTCGAACCTTTTCTTGTATAAGTATGTTTACTTTACTAGCTAATCAGTAGCCACGATAGCCCTGAACTATTCTGCTATTTGTGTAAACGATGACATTCTCCACACATGATTCTTCCTAACACAACTCAATTCTTATAGTTATGTTCATTTTAGCCATGAACATCTCTTTGGTTCTATTAGAGTTTCTAAGAAATTAAACCCTTGTAATTACCATTTGAAGTGCCCACGCTTTTTTCTCACATAGTTGAGCTCTTACTTACTCGACTCGGATATTTCGACATACAAGGATCATTAAAAGCTTAGTTTGTCCATTTTTTCCTTACGGATATCACTAGGAATGAATCCCTACAATGATCTAGCACGATCTTTATAATTAGGTTATCTCTTTAAACTTAAATCTTGGGATCTCCAGTCAACTATATTTGGTTTCTATTGTATCGATCTATTCTTTCATGGGCATTAGTCTCATTCCAATCGATGGTTTCTCAATCAACTCTCTATTTAACCATTTAATTATAAGATCCCAGTATTATCATTTAATCTCACATAGTGAATAGAGATAATTTCATTAGAGATTAGTTGTCTAATGCTATTATGTCTTCGACAAATATGTCTTGACTTACCATTATACATGTTGCTCTGTGCCCTAATAATTGTAGATTAACTGTCGCAATGTATGCATATTGCAGGTACATGCTTTGGCCACATTGAAGTATCCTCTAAGAAATGGCGTAGCCATTCTACTTCTTCCCTACATTT
Organism: Fraxinus anomala; assembly: GCA_903798345.1. Lineage (NCBI taxonomy): Eukaryota > Viridiplantae > Streptophyta > Magnoliopsida > Lamiales > Oleaceae > Fraxinus > Fraxinus anomala. The sequence continues at coordinate 9,472 of CAIGRN010014497.1, forward strand.
ATCAAGTGTGATAAATTCAAATTCCATTGTGGATCTTGCTATAATAATCTGTTTTTGAGAATTTTCAAGACACAGTTATACCTCCTAGTGTGAACACATATTTACTACTAAACCTTGAGTCTTTTATATCACATATCCAGTTTGTATCACTATATCCTTCTATGATAGTTTGATATTTTGTATAGTGCAGTCCATAGTTGCGAGTTTGTCCTTAAGTACCTCAGTACTCTGCCAATAGTCAGCTCCAAGTTACTAATATATCTACTTAGTTTACTTGCTGCACAAGCTATGTCAGGTCTTGTACAACTCATTAAGTACATTTGACTACCAATCACTCTAAAGTATTCTATTTGAGAATTAATCTCCTTTTTATTCTTGGATAGATGTACACTTATGTCTATCAGTGTTCTGAAGATACCAGTGTCATCTTTACTAAAATTTTCAAGAATATTGTCAACATAATGTGACTGATTTAAAATAGGTCCATTTAATGTTCTAAAGATATTTATTTCTAAGATAACATCGGCGAGTACCATATCTTTCGTGTCAATCTTGAATTCAATATATCTTTGGTAGATTTGATTATCTCATCATTACTACCAACAATGGGAATGTCATCATACATTCTCAATGTTTTTTTATATAACACACATTTATTATATTCGTTGATTTTAAATCCACTTGCTATCCTAGCATTGTCGAATATTTCATGCTATTATTTTGGTGCTTGTTTTAACTATACAAGGATTTCACTAGTTTACAAACTTTTTTTTCTGTCTAGGTGCAGTAAAACCCTCGATTGTCCCATGTAGATTTCTTCTTATAAATGTCTATTCAAAAATGCAATTTTACATCTATTTGATGTACTTCAAGATTGCGTAAGACAGCAATTGCTAGTACCATCCTTATGGAATTTATTCTCGTCAGAGGAAAATAGGTATCAAAGTAGTCTAGACATTCTCGTTGTCTATATACTTTTATTACAAGCCTCGTATTATATTTTTCAATTAATCCATTTGTTTTCATCTTCTTCTTAAAAATCCACTTAGATCGTAGATGTTTACAACCAATGAGAATATCCACTAACTCCTAAATGCAATTTTGCATTATGGAATTCATTTCGTTCTTAATGGCTTCTTTCTACAAAGGTCCTTTAGTAGGCTTACTTGCTATTTAAAAGTTTGATGTTCACTTTTTAGCAGATATGTCAGAAAATTCAAACTAGAATATTTTTTCCTCCTTGCTGTTTTACTCTGTTTAAATTCATTTTGAACCTCTTCATTTTCTTTGTATTTTTGGTCCTGATTATTTTCACTAATAGTCTTAAATGTTCATTTTGACGAATTTTGTTCTTCTTTGTACTTACAAAGAAATACATGTTCAAAGAACAATGCATTTTTTGATTCTATTATCTTATTCTTGTGTATGTTTAAAATTCTAGACTCATGCACAAGGAATCGATATGCAATACTATTATGCTCATAATCGATGAAAATGTAGTCAACTATTTTTGAACCCATTTTCACCTTTTTTAGCTACAAGTACAGTCACTTTGCAAGATATCCCCACATTCATAAGAATTTGTAGGAACGTTTCTTTCATTTTCATAATTCATATGGGTCTTGTCTTCCTTTTTATGGGGCACATGTATAAGAAGATGTACTACTTATTCCACGCACAAAAAATTTGAGAGTTCTCTTGTCTTTCTAAATTTTCCTCTTCTCTCTTTGTTTTAAGAGCATTGTTTTTAGTAGTTTAGATAATTTTTTCTAACTCGGTGATAGAATTATGAACATTCGCAGTTCGCCTAAAACAATGATGTGGTGCTAGTCAGATGCATTCAATCATTATATTTTGGGCGATAGACGTTATCAGTCCTCGTGCACTACAATAAGGAATGAATTTATTTTACGAAAACTGTATGTAACATAAACTTCGATTCCTTCCAAGACCGGTACTATATCAACAATAAGATTTTCTCTCTTTTATTGTTAATCTGTTTATTGTAATATTTATTTCCATTATTTTATAATTTCAGCAGTATTTCTGTTTTCTTTTTATATTTTTCCTAACATTAATAGTCTTCTAGTTTACCAAAATTAGGAGTGTTCAAGAATTATAGCTGTGCGTATATCCAAATGTTTTTGAGATCAATACGCGTGAACTAATCATAAAAATTATCACATACAGAAAAATACAACACAATACATAACAAATTAATATCTAGAATTAAGTCAATCCTTGTCAAGAAATGTTGTTTACAATCAGTGAATCAAATATTCACAAATATTATGTTAATAAACTTTTCATGCAATTCTTGCAAATCTTTCACATTACCAAACTAAATAGCATGCAGTTGTTCAGTCTTATTCCAGATAAATTTTTAAATAAAATTTGGATTCAATATATAAAACGTGTTAATTATAAACACATGCCCATCTGACAACATTAAAAAGATTAATGTTATTTGTACATAATTGTGTACATAAAAAATGGATCAATTGGGTCGGGTAACCAGAAAAAAGCCACCAAGCCTTGCTTTATTTTTGGTTGGACTCAAAAGTGAGCAACCCGCTGTCACACAGCCCTTCTAAAGAACAAATCTTTTGCTTTCTCAATCTAATTACATTTACTAGTATAAGCTATAATTTAAATAGTTTGGTAAAATGACAATTTCCATCGAATTTAATTTAATCTTTCATAATATGAATAATACAATATGACATATCACAAGTGTTGGAATGGAGTTTGATAGATTGCTTAACTTAATTAAGAAGGGGGCAATTGATAATGACAAATATGTCTTTTATATTAAGGTGCATTTGATTGGGAGTATGGAATTTGTATGCAAGGAAAATATATGAAAATTATTAATTAAATTCGTTTGATTAATTTCGAATTTAATTTTTAATTTATAAAAAATATTATACTTGTTCATTTTTATTGGTGAGTAGATAAGAGAGA
>CAIGRN010014537.1:0-18798 GCA_903798345.1 Fraxinus anomala
ACTCCGAAATATTAATCCCACATAAGAGTTATGTATCGGAACAAGATTAATATGTAAACACTTCGAAAGTAATGTCATTTATGCTGAAATTGCTATTGGAGAATATAGTGGCAAGAAAGTTTTTTTAACCCCGTATTCCCTTTATACCACTTGAATCTGATAAAACAGTATTTCCATTTAAAAGGACACAATTTTCAATACGTCCATGCTTTACAATGACTATAAACAAATCTCAAGGACAAACTTTAGAATATGTTGACATATATCTTTTAGAACCTGTCTTCTCACATGGACAACTATATGTTACACTATCAAGAGTAAGGACAAGTTCATGTGTTAAAATTCTTGCAAAACTAATATTATCCAGTCAAGTACATGCCCGGTGCACAAAAAATGTTGTTTACTAAGAAGTTTTATCTGTAACTATATAATTTTCTTTTTTTACTTCTTCTTTTTGCCTTACTACATTTACCATTATACATTACAATTTAAGTTTAGTATAACCCTTATTTTCTACCAACCATTACTATATTCAAATTACATATAAAAGTCGATTCTTATAGGCAGAGTACAGGTATCATATGTGAAAGAAAACCAGGTTGCTGTATATTTTTCTTTAGTGTTGGATATAATCAATTCAAAGTGTATAACTAGCCAATGAAAGCTCTGATACTATTAATCAAAGAATCTCAAGTACATCAAACAATATCTAAAGATTACAAGGAATTTATCGAAACCTAAACCAAAGGCATCAAGATCTCAACAATCAAAGGTTCAGACAATTGTACCCGTCTGTTTCATCAAAAAGGCACCAAAATACCCATACCCTCACTCTCAAACGCATTGTAGCTACTTCTGTGGACCAAAAGAACTCAAACCACATCAAGCATCTACCTCTTTACAACAAAAATCTCTTAGACTCACTATCTCAACAAGAAATTAGAAAATCAACAACCAGAAATTGAAGACGAAGAAGATGAACACGGTCAAAATGCTCTAGAACACGGGTCACACAAAAAAGATAGAATTTACTTAATTTTTCAGCCAAAAGATTTATTTATACTCAGAAAGCTAACCGTCGATCTAGGATGAGATCAAATGGTCCAAGGCAGTTGACAACTTTGCAATTCAAGTGGTAACTAAAGTTGCGCATCTCAAATACATTTAATCTAATTGATATTGGTCCTGGTTTTGGTGCATCAACAAATGAAGTTATTGAACAATTATTAATCCAGTTGGGCCAAGCCTATTTTCATCATTGCCCATTGTAGACTGGACCTAGCATCACTGCCCAACAATTAAAAATCTAATTATTTTATAGGCACAACACATATTTAAGGTATTTACTATATACAATTTCATTTTTAACAAACAAGGTTTAAACATTTAAAAGTCAGGTGGTAAATAACACGTATGCATACATACATACCTACATAAAACCAAGCATTCAGTTAGACATGTTTTCTTTTCAAATAGGACTCTCCATTTTGACAGTGGTGATCGAACAAAGAGAGAATCTACAGAGTACTCGTCGAAAAAATAACTTCAATTTCTACTATCGGTATCTTGTTAATTTCAACCCACTGACCAATTGAGCTCATAAATTAAAAGTTGTCAGTACTGTTTATTAGAATTTTTGTAGGCATTGGTCACAAACTGAGGTTATAATAGGAGTAGTGAATTGAGATTGGTGATCATCTCGAAGTAGATTTGAAGAGTTTTGACGTCACATCTTGTTGCGAATAACATTGTGTTGAATTTACGAAACATTATTGAAGCTCTATTCGTGAGTTGCTATGACGAAAATTGAAAAAATCCATTGGCCTATATATACTGTGATATTGAAAATATCCATTGAAAAGATCCATTGGTCTGTAAATTATGAGTTGCTGTAACGAAAATTGAAAATATCCATTGTTAACTATGATATTGATCCAATTGTCTATGCCTAGTTCTCTGTGATATGTGACCTGTTAATATGAATCTGTGACTTATGCACTATGATATGTGACCTGTGAACTGTTACATGTAACTAGTGATCTGTGAATTGTTACTAATTATAATGACCCAATGGCTTGTGACTAGTTTTCTTGGATTTATAACCTTGGCTTATGAACTATGATGTGTGATTTGTAATCCTTAAACTGTTATCTGTGATATTGATCCAATGGCTTGTGACTAGTTCTCTTGAATTTGTGACATGTGAACATTGATCTGTTACCTATACAATATGACATGTGACTTGTGAACTGTTAGCTGTGACCTGTAACATATGAACTGTGACCTGTAAACTTGAACAGTGGCCTGTTATCAGTTCACAAAGACATGTGATATCCAATCTGTGACTAGTTAATTTTGATACGTGACATGTTGACATTGATCTGTGACTTGTGAACATAAATCAATAATATGTGACCACCTCTATTTGATCAGTAACCTATGGAATTGATCTGTAACCTATAGACCTGTGACTTGTAAATTGGAACCTGTGACTTGTGACCTGTGATCTATTACATGTGATATTGATCCATGACCTTGATTAGTTCTCTTATAGAACCTTTGGACATTGATCTGTTACCTATGACATGTGACATGTTATTAGTGCACAAAGACATGTGATATCTGATTTGTGACCAGTTAATTTTGATCTGTGATTCATTGACTTTGATCTATGACCTATATAACATTTTATGTGATCCGTGACCTATGAAATCTTTGTAATTCACTAACGAGATATCATTACAGAAATAATTCTTCAACAGAAGATAGCTCAAGAACCGTCATTGATTTTTATATATCCATTTATTCCCAATAGACGATAATAAAATCTTCCACGAACATTGATTCTCTTCAAGACTCCAAAGCTAATTGCTATACTAGTTGTTGAACTTCAAAATTTATTGCCATCTTCTGTTATTATCATTAACTTCAGAAGTTCATTCTCCATTCATAGAGCTGAAACCTCATGACAACAAGCATGTTTTTCGATTATCTCAATAATCCAAGCTAGAATTAGAAGTGGACAATCTACTGCAACTAAAACAAGTAAACAAGATGTGTAGAACCCTCTTGAAACCATTCATGTCCCTTGAAACATTCCCTCTAGAACCCCCCACAAAATCCTTCTTGGAACACCATTATTATTAAACCCACCATCCATATCTGTATATACCACTGGCAACTACCTCTTCCCATCTCTCATCTCTCCCCAAAACCTGCCCACAGCAAACCCACCATCCATCCTAGTATATATCAATGTCTTCCATTTTAAAAAATAGTTGGCATGAAATCTTTGTAATTTAAAAGAGTCCCAAAAAACCCTAAAAAAGAAAGTGGTTCAGTTGGCAACTTAAAATGACCTAGCAGCTTCTTGGAAATCAAATTTTCACAGCTACAACTATCTATGATCAGACTATAAACAACATTATTAACTCCACACTTGGCCCGAAAGATCTTCCTACACCGAGTCTATTCTTCCTACTTGGGTGAGTAAATACCCTAAATAGTCACCAAACTTTGTCAAAAGTTCCCAAGAGGTCACCGAACTTTAAAACTTCCCTAAATAATCACTGAACTTCGTAAAAAGTTCATAGGGGATCACTGAACTTTAAAATTTCCTTAAATAATCACCGAACTTTGCCAAAATTTTTCAAGAGGTCACTAAACTTTGCAAATTGAGACCACATACATCAATTGTTTAGTGACCAACTAGAAACTTTTTACAAAGTTGAGTGACTATACCACATACATCAATTGTTTAGTGACCACCTAGGAATTTTTTGTAAAGTTGAGTGACTATCTAGAGAAGTTTTGGCAAAGTTCGATGACTATTTAGGGAAAATTTAAAGTTCAGTGACCCCTTAGGAACGTTTAAAAAGTTCAGTAACTATTTAGGGAAGTTTTAAAATTCGGTGACCTCTTCGAAACTTTTGGCAAAGTTCGGTGACTATTTAGGGTATTAACCCTACTTGGGTGAACACAAGATTTTCTGCACAATACACGCAAAATCTTCTTGTTTTTCTCCACAAACTTCATTGGTGTCTTTTTGCTCTCCCCATTCCTCATCTCTGACACACTCTTGATCATCATCCTCTTTATTAACTGTTTCTACTATATGTATAAGTCTTCGTTAGATTATGCTCGAGATTTATGGTAACATTTTCAACAGCCATTTTTGCATACTGATTGTTTGTTACTCGAACAGTCAACTTGTCTCTAGTTACTGCCCATTTTAGTTCTTATGCATTGCTGACCACAGGTGGTTTAGTCATAGTTTTGGACGAAAGCGACCTTTTCGGTATCCTTCAAACTGTACCATCTCCCTAGCATCTATTAATGAATGACTAAGTTGAGTTGCCATCTTGTCCTTAATTTCTTACTTTAATTCTCTTACAAACCGTGTGATCTAATAATCATCAGCCTCCATTACATCGCAACAAGATTGTAGCTTCAAGAACTCCTCAATATAGGCAACCACTGAATGACTTCCTTGCCTACAATCCAAAAAGTGTCAGTACAAAGGCTGCATATAGTCTCTAGGAAGAAATTGTTGTTGTAACAATTCTTTCATCACGATCCAGTCTCTTATAGGCGATTGTCTCAACCTATAACGTTAATCACATATACACTGCCACCAAGCTCCTACTCTTACTCCACCTTTATATTTGTATTCAACAATTACAACCTTATGTTCTTTGCTAACCTCCAAAATTTCGAAAAGCCTTTCCGCCTCATTCAACCAGTCAAAGAAAGCATCCACATCTAAACTCCCATTGAAAGTAGGAAGCTCTGCCTTGACTTTATAACCATTATAGTTATCACGATGACCATGATAATGAACTAGAGTTGGAATTGGGACTAGATTGATAGGAGCAACAACCTAAATAGAATCGATGGGTAGTTGTTTCCTAGGATTATCGACTCCAAGTTTTAAGGCAGCCAACATGTCCTTGAGTTGATTGCCTAATTCTTGCAAATTAGTCTCAATAGTATCAATTCTCATCTCTATAGCCTTAATGCCTGCCATTGCTCTAATACCATCGACGTAGAATGGAAACGTTAATAATAATAATAATAATAATAATAATAAAAGGGTTTTGTTCGTAACAGACAAAGGATGTTTGTTCGGATTTCACTCGAATGGATGTGATAACAATTTGGAATCCACCAAATAATGGGAGAAACTGTTATATCTTATTAATTAAAAAAAATGAATGTATTATTTTTACAACCTTAACACCTATTTTTAGATTCAAAACAACCCCCAATTAAAATGTTAAAACGGACCCCTAAACAATGGAATTTGACCCCCAAAAGTTCGACACCATCGGATGGCCAACATTTTCATCTAAAAAAAATGTGTAGAATCGAAAAATGCTTCTGAATTGTACTCATGAATGAGAATTCGACAACCGAATTGAAAGTTATATACATTTTTGTATGAATTTGTTTTTCTATTTGGTTTAGAATTTTCTCTTCTAAGTAATCTGCATCAATTTCATCATTGTAGGTTGAATAAAATTCAAGTCCTATAAAGTTTTCTTCTAACCTTTTAGTCACTAAAGGATTTTAAAGATTTCAACATTGGTCATCCAATTGGAAAAAATAAGGTATTGTGTTACTTTAGTTTGGCACTTAATGGACACCGCCGTCAAATTATATGTTAATATTTATCTGAGTTATCAATGGGGAAATCTTTATAAACTTTGGTGACTAATGTGCCAGTAAAAAACTTTAAAGACCAACTCGTAGTAACTTCGGTGATGATCGAAGTTTTAAGAACTTCGTGTCATTCAATCAAGCCCTCATAGCTTAGCAAGCATGGCTCTTTTCCATAATTCAGACTCCACAGCAGCGAGGCTATTGTGTGATTTATATTTCGAGAATGGAGACTTCTTTGAAGTGCATGAAAAAAGATGTTCCTCATTTCATTCTTTGGGACGAGAATTTATCCAGAAAGGGGTTCGCTGTCTTAGGACTTTTACCTTAGTATTATCCTAATTAAAATATGATTTAATTTTTTTATCTCACTTAAATAGAATAGGAATGATTTGAATCTCACATCGAAGAGAAATTAAAATGTTCTCCTTTTAGGTTCCTATAAATAGAGTATTTTCCTTAGAATTTTAATCTCAATTTGTAGGATAGTTATATGCTATCTTGTGGTGAGATTTAGTGTTGGAAAATACGGGCCGTGGGTTACCCATGTGGGGTAACCTGACCTGCTAGATATTAAAGTGGATTGGAGGGAATGATTTAAATAGAACTCAAACCCTTAACTCCTTTTTTAACCCTCAGCAACTTTCATAACTTCCTACAATTCCCGTCACTTTGTCTTGCAATTTGGGGATAGAAAAGATAGCAAGAAAATGATGTGAAATTTGTATGTAAAAAATGCATCAAAATTGAAAAGGCCCTTAAACCACGTTTTCTACATGAAAATTCAAAAAATTAGGCATTTGGATTGTGGTTATTAATTTCGTTTCATTGTGATCGAGATTAGGACCATTGGAGTGCTAAAATATGAAAAAAAAAAAAAAAAAAANATTCATCTATTTAAATAAGAATCTTAATCTATATTGAAGAATGCTGCGATTTCTTTCATTGGTATTAGAGCCTTAAAAATCTTTTATTTGTATATTATCTTGCTGAAAAATGATTATTATGATGAAAAATGCATCTATGCAATTTTTGTTAAATCTTGAAACATTAATGGCATGTCATGAAATATACAACATTAATTCAACGAATTTATAAAGTATGTCCTTTTCATGATATAGATGACACTTTTATTTTCTTCAGTTCTCGTTGTTGCATTTTGGAGAAAATGAAACACTAGTTAATTTTGTACAAAATTTAAAAATTCACTGCATTTTATTTGTTGATTATCGTCTAGCAATATTAATATAGTTTAGAAAGTATTTCAATGAACTCTAAATTTGGACCTAAAACGAAAAAGTTATGAGATTTTGAAATTTGGATCAAAATCTAAAAATTTAGGAAAAAATGAAGAAGATGAAGAACATAATTTTCACTCATTACTTTCTATTTAATGTGTTGATATCCCAAACAAGATGTTGAGTATGAAATACTTGAATTCTAACTACACAAAGAACTCGAAACTTCATAATTAAAGTTATAGAGAAAAGAAAGTAACGGAAACATATTGGGAAGACGACGCGTGTCATCGAGTGCGAGTGATATTTAAAAAAATATATGAATATCTCCCAGTACGTGAGGGCAAGGAGGGGGCACGTATTTCATAATTTTGGAAATTGTGTTTTGATTCCTGAATTATTCTGGATTTTTCAATAAGTAAATATTATATTTTCAAATGATTAAAATATTTCTTATGTATTTAAAGTTTAAAATACCTTTTTGTAAATACGAAATAAATTATTTTTTAGCTTAATTAAAGCCTAAAAATTTTATATTAAATTCAGAATATTTATTTAGAGATTCTATTATGTGGGAGGTAAATTTTTAAAGTGCTCTCGATTTTTTTTAATTTAAAAAAAATACTTTGATAGTATTTTAGATCTATCTGTTTGTTTACAATTTCTTGAAAATTGTATTTAAGTTGGAAAAATATGATTTTAGTGTCAAAATTTATATGATTTTAATTGTTCACGTGTTCTCACGTTCTCGTGTGGTGGTGTGATTAGGCCCAAAAAATAATGCGATAGTTGTAGCACAACTTTGGGATGTCAATTCTACACGGAGATAGTTGAAATGCTTAAGGAATTTGAAGGATGATTGTTCTATTGAATGTGTAGTAAAATTTATTGTTTGAGTGGAATTAAAATCAATGTTTGAGATAGTGAAATGTCGGAATTCTCTCAATTGGATTGGATCAATCAGATCAATAATTCATTCTTTTTACTCAATTAGATATGTTTTACCTCCTAACTCTCAACCGAAAGATATAATGTTATCAATTTAATTCAATTGTAATCCTAGAATCTAGATTTCCAAATCTAGATTTCCTATAACACAATCACACTCTTTTTAATGTAATAAGATTAGAAAAACAACCATATACACCTAGCATAAAGCAGTAATCAATCCACCAATAAAATAAATGAAATTAAAACTCAACAAATAGTTCGATTCTTCGATAGACAAAGCATGACCGAATCTATGAAAAGTTAAATAAAAATAAAGTCAATGTTAAAATAAACTTATGAAAAGAATATCTAGACCTAGGATTGTTCAGCAAAGAAAAATCAGATTATATGAATAACTAATGCAAAATCACCAAATCCAACCGAGTTCCTTCGTAACTTCACCAAAATCTTTAATTCCTCATAAGAAATACTTGAGCTCCTAGGGATGAAAGATGTGTATCCGCATTCTTTTTGTTTTGGGACATATTAGGGTTTTAATATGCGTCCAAGATGTTGTTTCCTTAAGTGTTTCGATCATACAAGAAATCAGAAAATCGCGTAAAAAAAACCAATCATGCGACCGCATGTTCAGAGACAAGCAATCGCACAGAAGACTTGAATTGGGCACTGGATTTCTCTGAAAGAGCCTATGCGACCGTATAGGAATAATGATATGCGACCGCAAAGCTTAGTGCATTTCTCATTTGTTGCGTTTTGGTCCTTGAACTCCGTTTCTCGTTTTGTGACTGCTTTTCCCACTTCTTTTTCTTCCAATGCTTAATTCCTTAGCTCAATTTGACCTCGAAATCTTCGCATCTTCATTTCCTCTTCCAAACATCTTTTGGTTATTTGCATCTTGGTCCCTAAGTTTGCTTTTCTTCATTTTGGTCCTTTTTCCCACTTATTTCTCCAATTTCTACTACGTTCATCACATTGTCCTGCAAAATATAAATTACTTAGAATTAAGTTATATTTCAACATATTAATCAACAATTGTCCATGTTTTGGTAGTAAAATAAGTGTGTAAAAATGTACTTATCAAACTTCCCCAAACTTGAACTATTGTTTGTCCTCAAATAAAATTGTAACTTAACTTTACATAAAATATGGTTTAACAACCTATGGTGCCTCACAATTGGAATTTAGTAATCAAACAAATGAACAATTACAACAGTGCAAAAATTAAATCAATCTCCACTCTTATGCTTTTCACTCAATTTTCTTGGAGTGCATCCTAAGTTGAACGTATTCAATTCTATTCCTTACCCTCTTTTAGCTTGGATAGATCTTACTATTACATGTTCACACTTTAACAACTCGAGATTCTCCTATATTTTTTATTGCTGCAACCTTTAAGACTAAACAAAGTTACTTGTCTCTCATCAAAAGTATAGTTCTATCAACCGAATGTCTGGGGCTAAATCAATGTAATTGTGTATTTTTTTTATTATTCATGTTTTCTATATATATATACATACATATATTCCAAACATCTTCTCATTTACTTTCTATATAATCCATGTAACAAGTTTTAGGCCGATGACTCCCAAGTCAGATGATCATAGGGTACCATGTTCTAAACCACCCTTTCAGGCTTAATCACCAGAGTCATACAGGCTCAAAGAGATGCTTTTATTCACTCAAAGATTAGTGCAATGCCCATTTTCTTTTAGACATTCAGTTTCTACAACTAACCTCTAACTTAAAACTTTCACCTCGTCTTCGTCTTATTAGTTTTAAACAATCCACACAAGACAATTTTCATACATGGAATCTCTACTCATCTTAATGTTCCCCTGTAACAGCTCAATAATCTCCAAACTACCATATAGTTGGATTATGGATTAATACTATAGAGGTTACTTGGGTTTACTTACTACGTTCAACTATTCTCTACATAATGAACCGAATCACTAACTCAATAAGTCAAACATGAGTATCGTGCATAGAGAATGTCGGGTTTCACATAAACAAGTTTTGACTAATCTAATATTGTACTATTTTCATTATTCACCGTTCATACCTATTCCAATATGAAACATCATAACCAACATAATTGTCAAACCCTTGGAAGCACACAGAACTATAACTATAATCCAATGGTAAAAGATAAAAACTGGAAATAAATGAATAAAAACTGCAAAAGTTATTGAATCACACAAAAGTTTCAATAAAATGGTGAATGCTTATCCCCAAACTTTTCAAGAACATTGTCCTCAATATTTAAAGAATAACAAAATAAAAGATTGAAAAGTACGTAAAAAATAGGACAAGTGTATAATAAGGTAAAGAAAATGGGTTCAGACTACTCTCCTGATCAGTATGGAGGTGGTGGATGGAAATCGGAACTAGATGCGCCATCTGCTGATAGTGGAGGGAATCGTGCGAGTATCTGCCACATTATCTCAGACTGCTATGTAAGCTCGACCTGCATGCTTTGAACCCAAGCGATCCCAAGTCTCGTTAGCCCTCAACTGAATCCCATTGACTCTACTCATATAGTTATTCAGCCATCCATTTAAGACCATAACCTCCCGTCTCACAGCCAAGGACTCCTTACTACCAGTAGAAGAGAAGTTTCTGGTTCTCAGCATGTAATGATGCCTCACAATCTGGATATCCATGCCCATGGCGCCCACAGTCTGTTGAAAACTCTCAATATCCCGGCTAGAACCAGCCATAGTAGCGAACATCTATCTTAGCAGCTGTGTATTAACATCCAGTGGTGCCGGTGGTGGTGGTGTTGGTGCCTCAAGCATCTCAACGTCCTCAGCTCCTTATCCTTGTACAACCTACTGTTGTCTCAATTGCTCCATCTTATGCTTCTCTCTATATCTTTCCCTAGCTCGATCTTGAGCCTCCAAGGTAGAGCGTTTAATGAAAGGGTCTATCGGGAAGCTCCCCGCAATCTTGCAGATTCCACTTATCAGACTTGGACAAATTAGCGAATAATGACGATCTCCCCAGGCACCCTGAGAGTGAATCTAATCATAAATAAAGGTGGCCAAGTCAATCTTCTGTCCGCTAACCAAGTGATAGATAAAATTGGCCGTTAGATCGTTGAATGTAGTCCTATGTGAGGTTGGCTTGATGTTATGGCAAATAAACAGCCATAAAATGGCTATGGATGGTATAAGCTCAATCTAATGCCATGCTAACGTTTGTAATGGGCACACATCCTCACGCCCAACTAGGACTTCCACGGGAGTGTTCCACGGGAAATCTCCAGGAATAGGAACAATATTATCCCAAGTTAGCTGGTAATAGTCATGTATTACCTTCGGTGTAAACACGATTCATTTGTTCCTTACCCACATTTGATGTAGATGCTTGGACCTCGGAGTGTCTATGTCAATATTGAAGATCACATAAAATTTGCAAACTAGGCCCGCATATACTGGGTGAGGTCTTTCAACCACTTTATCCCAATCTCAGTTTTGTACCAAAGTCAGGATCTCAAATCCGGGAAAATCTTCTAATCTGACCGGCCGTTCTTGAAACAGTGCCTAGTGGCTAATGACATCTGAGTATCGCGTGGTGGCCTCTTGATCCAAAAATCTTCGTCGTGCAGTACCCAAATTGGAGATCACATTTTCCTTTCCTTTGGAGGTACGCTTAGGAGGCATTCTGCAAACACAACAAGAATTAAAACATTTAAGTTAACTGTGATGCATAAATGAATTCCATAGTACTTGGAGATAATATAAGAAGATGAGCATCAAATCCCCAAACTTATGTCACAAGCTTGCATGAAACTTGAGTAATCGAAAATTTCATGTAATTTAGTAAACAATGCAAAAAATGATGTAATGATACCATGCTCGACTAAGTATGTAGTGAAATATGGGTATTATATATAAAAAATTCAAATTGGAGTTCACAAACCCATTATCAATTCAAACAATGAAAATTTTGTTTTTAAAATCATGTTTGACCAAGTAAGTTCGCCTTAGGACACCGTCAAGAAAAATCGAAATTTTCTCAAGCAATCTCCAGGCATATGAAAGAATGTACATTAGTCTTATACATGTTCAAATTTGAGGTCAAACAGACTTGTTTTAAATTAGAAAATGGAAAGACGAAGTGAGTAACATAAAGTGAATTTTGCAAGCCATGTCATGCCTATGTGTGACATTTTGATTCTTGGTGTTTCCAAATGCATTAGTCAATGAAGTTTAACAAAAAAATCAAGTCAAAACACATAGCAATCATGTTACATTTTCATGCTATACCAGTTTAAATGGATGTAATGAGTATATGCAACATGGAAAAAAATTTAAAACATACTCAACTCTTTAAAAACTCGTTTTTGGTAAAATTTCACTAAAACTCGGCTTTCGCTTTACAATGCAACCCGGCTTTCCAACGCCCTCAAAACTTGTCAGAACACATAAAACATAGCAACTTAGAGACTTAAACAAATTTATTTTTTTAGAAAAATTCAATGATGACTATGCAATTTACAACAAACTCAACAATGAACTCTCCCCCAACCAAATCGGACATTGTCCTCAATGTCTAAACATGCCTACCAAAGGAAAGGGTATCACCTGAATATTGAAGTAAATCAGCATAGAATCAGAACAATGGTTAACCTAAAAAGTGCTCAATTGAAAAAAAAAATAAAGCAAGAAACGAAAAGAAACCTAAAAACAAAACTAATATACAGAAAAGTAAAGTGAATAATATACCTGAGTGATGTCAAGGATTGTATATAGGGTTCGCAAGAGAAACTTCTTCGACTGTACGTACCTGTTGTCCATAAACTATCTTGAGACGCTACCCATTCACTTTAAACACTCTATCATCGTTAGGATCCTCAATTTCAATTGCCCCATTTTCAAAAACTTGTTTTACGAAAGGGCCAGTCCACCTAGATCAAAGTTTTCATGGGTGCTTATGAAGTTTAGAATCATACAAGTATACTTTCTGATTTGGTTCAAATGTTTTCATTTTTATCATGAAATGCTTTCATTTTTGACTAGTAGATTTTAGAATTCTCATATGCATCATTTCTTAACTCTTCCAACTCAGTCAACTGAAAATTCCTAAACTTACCCCCCTCTTCGAGATCAAAGTTAAAGTGTTTGATGGCCTAATAGGCACGATGCTCAAGCGCTACAGGTAAATGCCAAGGCTTTCCAAAAACTAGTCTATAAGGTGACATGCCTAAGGAGGTCTTAAAAGCTATACGGTACGCCCAAAGTACATCATTTAGTCTTAAGGACCAATCTTTACGATTTGGGTTCACCGCTTTCTCCAAAATTTGTTTGATTTCCCTATTAGCCAATTCTACCTGTCCACTAGTTTGGAGCGATAAGTAGTAGAAATTTTATGAACAACCCCATACTTTTTCATTAGTGCTTTAAATGAACGGTTGCAAAAGTGTGTGCCTCTGTCACTAATCATAACTCGTGGTGTGCCAAACCTAGACAAGACATTTTCTTTAAGAAAGTTAACAACCGTCTTATTATCATTGGCCCTACAAGCTTTTGCCTCTACCTATTTAGGCATATAATTTACAACCACAATATAAGTAACCAAAAGAAGGTGGAAATTGTCCCATAAAGTCAATTCCCCAACAATCAAATACTTCTATTACCAAAATGTGATTTAAAAGCATCATATTAGTTAGGACATAGTACCAAGTATCTTTAAACAAAGTAGGCCAGTAAAAACCACATTGCAAAATTTTTGCAACAGTCTTTTTCATAGAAAAATGGCCTCCACATGGTTGGGCATGACAGAAATTTAGTACGCTAGGTATCTCCTCATTAGAGACACAACGTCTTAGGATTTGATCAGGGTAATATTTAAATAAACATGGGTCATCCCAATAAAAATTACATACCTCAACCATGAACTTTTTCTTGTCTTGTGTACTTCACTCTCTTGGCATTTCACCTACAGCCAAGTAATTGACAATGTGAGCAAACCATGGTAGAGAAGAAATGGAAAACAAATTCTCATCTGAGAATTCATCTCTGATTGGCAAAGGTGTTTGTGTTGTCCTCAAAGGTTAGCCTTGACAAATGGTCTGCCACCACATTCTCCACTCCCTTGTTGTCGTATATGTGATATCAAATTCCTACAAAAGTAGAATCCACCGTATTAAATGTGCATTAGCATCCTTCTTCGCAAGAAGGTATTTAAGGGCTGCATGATTTGTGAAAATTGTAATGGGATAACCAATCAAATAAGAGCGAAACTTATCAAGAGAAAAAACTACGGCCAATAACTCTTTTTCAGTAGTGCAATAATTTATTTGAGCACTGTTGAGAGTTTTACTAGCATAGTAGATTACAAAAGGCTTACCTTATCTTCATTGCCCAAGGACAACACCTATCGCATAATTACCTGCATCACACATAATCTCAAATGACAATGTCCAATCAGGTGGCTGCATTATGGGTGCCAAAGTTAGCTTGTCAATCAGCGTTTCAAAAGCCACTTGACAAGTAATGGTCTAGATATGGATGAAAAATTTTGTATAAACCTATAAAAACCCGCATAGCCAAGAAATGATCTAATATCTTTTGTTGTCTAAGGTGTAGGAAATTTAGAGATTAATTCAATCTTAGATTTATCAACCTCAATCCCTTTAGACAAAATTATATGTCCTAAGACAATGCCTGAAGGTATCATAAAATGGCACTTCTCCCAATTCAAAACTAACCTATTTTCCTCACACCGGGTTAAAACTCTCTTCAAATTCAACAAGCATGCATCAAAAGAGGTTCCAAAAATAGTTAGGTCATCCAAGAAAACTTCTATGCAATTTTCCACCAAGTCACTAAATATGTTCATCATGCATCTTTGAAAAGTAGCATGAGCGTTACATAATCCAAATGACATCATACGAAATGCATAGGTACCAAAAGGACAAGTAAATTTGCTCTTTTCCTGATCTTCTAAAGGTATTTCAATTTGATAATAACTAGAATAACCATCCAAGAAACAGTAAAAGGGATGGCCAGCCACATGCTCCAGAATTTAGTCCAAAAAGGAAAGAGCATCTAACAGTTTTAACACCTTATTTTTCACAACTTCTTTCATTGTGGGGTTTAACCTACGCTATAGGTCTCTTTTAGGACTTGTTTCATCTTCAAAGTGAATCCTATGTGAACAAATTAAAGGACTAATACCCTTAATGTCAACTATGGTCCATCATAATGCAGATTTATGCTCACTCAGAATATTTAAAATATGCTCACCTTGCAAAGCATTCAATTCTGAAGATATGATTATAGAAAAAGTATCACCTGGTCCAAGAAACACATGTTTAAGTCCTGGGGGCAGCGGTTTCAACTCAAGTTTGGGACTCTCAATGCTTGATGGTTGCTCTCATCCAGTCCCTACTGACTATTATTCAAACTGGATGTCCTATAATCTTGAAATTTTGCAAAATGGCACAAATGTTAACATATTCCTCATCATCATTTACATGCTGGAATTTCAGAATTTAAAAGGAAAAAGTTCAAATGGTCAAAATCAGTAGTTGCAGATGCTTCCTCCTAAGTGAGTGCATCAATCATGTATGCTTGATATCATTCATCATCCACCCTAGGCTATTTAGTAATGTGAAAAATATTGACTTCTAAAATTATGTTCCCAAAAGACAACTTCATTAAATCATTCCTGCAATTTATAAAAGCGTCAGCTGTGGCAAGGAAGGGTCTTCCAAGAATGATAGGTATTTTAGAATCGATGTTCACATCAACTTTCAAGTCTAAAACTAAAAAAAAGGATAATAAAAATTGTCAATTTGTACCAAAACATCTCAACTACTCCTCTAGGTCTTATGGTGGACCGATAAGCCAGTTGTAAAACTACAGATATAGGTTTTATATCACATATACCCAATAACAAGTAAATAGCATAAGTCATGAGGTTAACACTAGCTCCTAAATCAATAAAGGCTTGTGCAAACTCATGACTCCTAATGATGCAAGAAATAGTAGGACAACAAGGGTCCTTTGGTGGGATCCTTTGCTAGATCATGACGCTCACTTGCTCAATCAAGAAAGCAGTTTTCTTGACATTGTACTTCTTTTTCACAGTGCACAAGTCTTTAAAGACTTTAGCATATGTAGGAACCTGAGAAATCACATGCAAGAGAGGTAGATTGATTTTTACTTATTTGATGTGTTCTAAAATCTCGCTATGTTTTTCGACAGCTTTTAGGGTAGGCTTGAGAGCTTGAGAGAAAGGCACTAGACTACTCTCACCAGGACTACTCTCTTCAAAATTACTAGACTCTTTTTCATTTTCCTTAGGCTTGGAGATTGGTTCTATAACTTTCCCAAATCGAGTGGTGATGGCATTTACTTCCTTAAAGTTGTTTTCTTCTGAACCTGAGGTTTGTGCCATGTGTTGCCCCTTAAAATTTGGTTAAGTTTAAGTTGGAAATTTTCCTCGTTCCTATACAATTAAGGCATTGGTCAATTTAGACATGATTTTTTATTTCTTTGCTTTCCTCAACAACTTGGTTAATCATAGTCTCAAACTTCTGATTTGTCTTACCTTGTGCCTCAATAAATGCATGTAAAATGTCTTCTAGGGGTGGCATTGGGCCGAGCCGAGTCGGCTCAACCCTTACCCACATGAGCTTGGCTTGTCCACGACGCTTGGCTCGTTGAATTTTGGGCAAGCTTGGCTCGTGCCCAGAGCTCGCCGCTCGTGGGTACTCGGCAAGCCGAGCCGAGCTGCTCGTCTTTTTTTAACACACTATACTAAACCTAAAATATATATATATATATATATATATATATATACATTTTTTAAATATTTTTTTAAATATACATTTTTCAAAATATTTTTTTTAAATAATAAAAAAAATAAACTTTCCTCTTTTATCTGGGCTTGGAACTAGCTACTTCATTTTCAAGTAGGCAAAATTAAAAATTATACACGAACAATTTGTTGCTTGTACAATTTTTTTTAAAAAATTATAAAACGATAAGAACGGCTACTTCAATTTCGAGTAGGCGGAGTTAAAAATTGTACACGAACAACTTGTTACGTGTACAATTTTTTAAAAAAATTATAAAGGTATTAAAATAAAATTTTGTGATGAATATAATTAAATTAAATATCACTTACTTGACTACATGCAATTTCGACATATATATCTTGCAGTCGATAATGAGCGTCTTCCTAGTCCTTCATGCACATTAATGCTTCCAAAATATCTTCTTTTAGTCGACTTTGACCTTGGAGAGATCCTTCTTCCCTGCACTAGAAGAAGACTCCAAAGCTACTGTGCTAACCGAAGGTATTAGTAGATCTTTTGCCATTGTAGAAACTGCTGGCCATCGACATTCATACTTTCGCCAGAAATCAATTACTTCTCTGAATTTTTCCTAATTATATTGTTACTATGCATATTATGATTAAAGTAATCAATTAATTCACTAGGCAACACATTTGGACTATTACTCGATGTTTGAGTACATGCAGTGAAAGAGAAACTACTACTACTACTAGAGGAATCACATGCATATACAGTTGAATCATATCTATATGAGTTCATGCGTTTGAATAAATTTAAAATTTCAGCGTCGTCATCTCCTATATTAATGGGAGAAGTAGTTGTAGAGCTGTAGGGTATACAAATAATATGTGTACCCATTCCTGAAGCATATACTTCATACATTTCACATGAAATTTGTTCCAAATTCTTATAATTAATAGGTATGTTAAAAGTTAAAGCAATTAAAATTTGATCAATAACAAATTTAGTACCCGATATATTATATCGGGGGTCCATGACGCATCTAACAGAAATAACATGGGCAAGTTTTCTCAATATTTTATAAAATTTAATTTCATGAAAAATATAACTGAACTAAAATCGAGCTCATCTTTAAATCTATGAAAAGCCCTAACAATTATATACAGATGTTCAAGGACCGTACAATTATTAAGATAATAAATACCAGATAAAATTTTTGTAGAATCATAAAAACTTGTCAAAAATTTTTTAATTTTAAAAACTAAATGTCAATCGTTATCATTTAAAATAGTATCGTCGTCGTCTCTCATAGGACTCCTGTTATAAAATTCAGTAATTAAATGTTCAAAACCTTCACAAGATTTTAATAATAAGTATGTGGAGTTTCATCTATACCTTACATCACTAATAAATATTTTTGTATACGACACTCCAGTTTCGCCACAAAATTCTTCAAATACTTGTTTTCTACTATGTACAATTTTGATATAGATAGTGCATTCCTAATTCGTTGAATAGTACTATTAAATTAAAAATATAGCTAACACATCGAATATGAAATAAAAAATTACCAAAATCGGGTTGAAGTACCCTATGCAATTTATCGATAATAGGCTTATTTACACTAGCATTGTCGAACGTAAAAGTACGAACTTTACTCTGGCATTTATATTCTCTAATAATGTTCATTATTGCATTAAATATATTGTTAGTATTGTGCGGAAACTCAATAATTTTTTAAACCAAGACTCAAAGTGGGTCTATATAGTATGCAGTTGCAGCTATGTAACCTCTTTTCTTAATCCCTTCCCACATATTCGAAGTTAAAGATATCACACCCCTATATTTTTCTAAATCCCTAATCAATAGTTTCTTTGAATTAAGAAAATATTCAATTGTATTAGAACGAAGAGTATTTCGATTTATCCCAACGTACCTCGGTTGAAGATATTATTTAACGTAGGAAACGAAATGTAGGTTGTTCGCTATTGCTAGTGGCAACTCTTTCGCGGCAACGAACTTCACCATTTCCGTTCGAGCTTTCTCTTCCGAATACATCCACGTAGAAAGTGGCATAGTAGTGACGGTTGAGATGGGTGGAAGAAGCGAACATGTTTGCCCATGTTTGCATTTGACCAGTTGGAAGAAGCCCATGTTTGCCCACACATGTTTTGTAGT
>CAIGRN010014538.1:0-11934 GCA_903798345.1 Fraxinus anomala
ACCAAAAAGAGACAATATCACAATAAATTTGAATTTTGATAACATAAAAATATAAAAAATTCTCCGACGATCGTACGCTAATCGAATCTACATATTACTTATATAATCTCAAAACTTATTTCGAGAACTACATTATGGCATATCGAATAGTCCAAATAGATATAAAAAATAGTTAAAATACGTTAAACGCGAGTCTTAAAGAAAGACATCTAACTCGCATTTTTTTTTAAAAAAAAATTCTATTATTTCATTAGCATTTATTAGTTTTGCGATANTCTATTATTTCATTAGCATTTATTAGTTTTGCGATATAAATTTCTCAATATAATTTTCATCATTTTATTAGAAAATTTTATATGGAATATGACATCAATAATTTTCGAAATTTTACATCCGAAAAAGTCATATCCCATGTAAATTTTCGGATGCAAAATTAAATGTGGTATGATTCTTTTGGACGTAAATTTTTGATTGTAAAATTTCTCTCAACTTCTTTGCAAGTTCAATTGTGCCCCCATAATTTTAAAGTTATGCGTCCGCCCCTAGTTGCAACCCTAGTAGAGTTAAATAGCTTTACTCTTAATTTTGAGATTAAACTCCTTTAACACTGTCAAACTAGTTGTCACTTAAGATTTAACCACTGCCTCTTATCTTTTGCGTATCCACATTGATATCCTTTGCTAAGTTAACAAAATTAAAATAATCATCACTTTTAAAATGCACAGCACGTAATCAGTGAGTTCCATAACAATTTGCAATTCAGAGGAAACTGGAAGGTTCAGCAAGCTTTTTTACTCTAAGGAACCAATTCAACACCCACCACTTTTAAGATGCCTTGGTGGTGAAATGGTACACGCGAGACTCAAAATCTCGTGCTAAAGAGCACGAAGGTTCGAGTGCTCTTCAAGGCATACAACAAAGAATGGTCATTTGATTGAGCAATTCAAAAAGGAAGAAAGAACCATAAAAATAACTGAATGGCAGTGCTAAGTATGGACGGTAGATATGACAATATTTCAATAGAGAAGATGAATAGCAACTTTTGTCATATTTGACTAGAGAAGATGAATAGCAACTGTGCACTTTT
This sequence comes from Fraxinus anomala, assembly GCA_903798345.1. Classification (NCBI taxonomy): domain Eukaryota; kingdom Viridiplantae; phylum Streptophyta; class Magnoliopsida; order Lamiales; family Oleaceae; genus Fraxinus; species Fraxinus anomala. The sequence continues at coordinate 1,088 of CAIGRN010014538.1, forward strand.
TAAAAGAAAAAGCTGGGACCCTATTAAGGGATCCCATATCCTTAACAATTCCAACTATTGAAAGGAATTATACAGGCACATCTTTAAACAAAAATCAGCCAGCCGATTCAATATACAACATTTATACATCCTACTGTAAAGACCCAAAACTGAATCCTTATTCTCTTCCCTCCAGCATGCGAAACTACCAGCTAATTTACATAACTGTTCTGTGACATTCTTCCAGAGAGCTAACCAAATGGACTCCGTTCGGCTCAAATCAGGAGAAGAGAATTGTGGCAATGCTGATTGAAAATAATTGGACACAACGAGTGACTTGCTCAGAAATAAAAAATCATCCTCTTCAACAACTCAGCTCTGTTAGGTAGCCAAAATCATCTCGTACCTTGATGCTATCCACCTAGTGTAAATTTCCAAAGTACATATATCACATGTTACTATGTTAGAATCAATACATGTAATCATCTCTTCTCATAAATCATAGCATGTATTCAACAAAGTTGAGAGAGATCATACCTTCAATAACTTGTGATTGATTTTCCATGAAGTACTTGGGGTTCCTACAAGAGAGAGTTTCTTTCTATGGAGAAAACTAATCTCTACCCCCTTTTCCTTTGAAGTGCCTGTGTCCCATATAGAGAAGGGCAAAAGTAAATAGAACTCAATGGGCTAGTTCTATTTTAAGTGGGGGTGAGAGTAGGGGCCTCCATATGTGTTTATTAAAATGGCTCATCCCAATATGGGCCCAATGACTAAATGTCAATGCTAGTGCACTTAAAAAGAAAAAACAACTATCTCTCACTTGGACAGCATTACATTTAGTCCCAACATAAATACAAACAAGCATTCAAAAATCAAAATGCCTTGTTCAAAATGTGCCTTCAAGCACTAGCCAGTGAATGATATATCGATACAGCATACAACACATGACTTATAACACTCTGAAAAGTCCTAATAGTCGTTAATCTTGAATTTGGGGCATTAGTGTAAGATGTTGAAAGTTAGAGGACCAAATTGATGACTTTCCATAGTTGAAGGACCCAATGTGCACTTTTTTTTATTTTCAAATTTTGGTAATCAAACGATCATGTAATTGTCATGTTTATCAAATAAAGGATTATGAGATTGACGTATTTAGATTATGGAAAATAAATTAATTTCTACTTTGATTAAATGATTGCATGATTTGATATAAAATTTGCATGTTAATTAACCTAATTAATTGGTATTATTATAATTAGAGAAACTTTCCTCTATTCAAAATTATAAATATTATTTATGCATTTGTAATTAGCAATGTCACATTCTTATATGGTACGATAGAATATTTAATTTGCATAATTAAATCAAATATTTTAATTATATGGCAATATCTTATTAGTAGCAAATATATATTTACTAATTTATTTAATTGAATAATTAGTTGAGTGATTGATTACATTTTATATGGAAAAATATATGGCACTAATAAAGAAATGAATGCAAGTACAAAAAATAGGTAAAGGGGTCAAACGTTAGAAACCATTTATACCGCCCTCACATCACTTACACTCACACACAACTTATATTGCACTTTATATGTGTCTTCCTCTCAACTCATCTTCCACATACACATTTTCACATTACAAAGTTTAGAATGCATGGTGTTCAAGGAATTTTGAAGTGAAAGTCTATCAAAGCAATTTCTTCGATTTACCTTTATCTTCTAGACGACTGTTAGTGTAAGTATAGTAGTACAAATTGTTTTTTCGATATTTGAATTACGGAAATTTATGTTATGAATATTAAGATATGAAAATCCAAGTTATGTTTATGATAAAGGTCCTACATGTGTAAGTTATTTCGAAAGAATGTGTGGTTAAAAATGAGTAGAAAAATGTGAATGAAAAAAAATGATGTGGCTCAAATAGGGACTTAGTAATGTTGATCGTATTTCTCTTTAAACAAATTTTAAATCTTTACATTTTAAGAAAATATTATTTTTTTCCTTTTGTTTATGGAATTATTCTTTACGGTACATGTATAATGATTCCAAAGATAAAAATTTGGGTCGTTACAACAAGATATCATAGCAGGTTTACGTTTCTGTTAAAAAAAATTTTTTTAAGGAAAAACATTGTTCGTTGTGACTCATTGTTCATAGAAACGGATTAAAAAAAGTATACTTCACTGTTGTGAATAGTGACCAGCAAAAAAATAAGAATAAATTGAGATTTAAGGTTTATTACATCACCACCACGCAATGTTAATTTTCAAGCTCCGGCGCCCATGAATCAGGTAGAAAGACATGTAATTATATTATTTAACCATGTTTAGATATGTTTAGAATGTGCCCATTTATAAAATTTAACCATATTCATGCACGATTATGTGAATAAATATGTACGAAATTATGTTCAAACAAATTAGAATTTTGTTTAATTAGGAAAATGTGATTATTTATGTACAAGTTCCTCTTTATATGTGCCTAATTATGGAAACTTCCAATGTGTAAATTTATGAAAGGTTAAATTACAAAAAAAATAAAAATAATAGATCTAGTTATGAAAATAACAATTTTATGATATTATGTGAATTTAGACAATTAAGTACGTTAGGGAACATATCAACTTATAAGAATAGTTGACATTAGAACTGTGCTTATAAAGACGTGTTTAGCTACACATAGTTTTCACTTTACGTGTTTATTTATAGAAATTTCATAATTTCAAACGTGTGTTTAAACTTCGAAATTCCTACTTACGGAAAGATTCAAGGTTAGAAACTCTAACGTATAAAAATCCTTTAAATTAGAAAATTTCATTTAGGAAAGTACCCTAATTAAGAAAGTTTCTAAATTTAGAAACTTAATTATGGAAATATCTAATTTCGAAATCTTTATTTCGAGAATCTATATTTAAGGAAAGTATGATTTATGGAGCACGTTTAATTATGAAACAATGTGCTTAACTTAGTTATATTTGCTTAAATTAGAAAGTTAAGTCAATATAAGTTTATTTTTTAAAATAGTCGATAGACGCTCGCAATCGGTGAGAGATTAACCCTGGAAACATGAGATAATCTTGAGGTTGAATAGGACATATGTGAGGAACCTGAATCACAACCTGTCGGAGCTAGTGAAAGATTATAAGTATACGATTTATTATCACTGGTAAAGCCAACCTGGTGATAGCATGTCGCAGGAGGGAAACTTTCTACCAAAATACACTCAAGAGCATGAACCTCAAAAGTCCAACATCATTTTGACCGAATCGAACCCTCAAGGCCTAGAAATAGGTCCCATCAACCACCCCCTATTCAAAGAGGACAAGAACAATACCATAAATATGAACCTCAAGGGATTTCACACTCCACCTAGAAATAGGCGAGAGAAAAGAGATGAGGCAAACTTGAGAAACCAAGCAGAAACGTCACAATCCCCTCATTATCAGGCAGAGGAAAATGATTATAATAGTCCATGTAGATCATTTGAGTTGGATGATGATCACGAAAGCTTGCTCTTCTCCCAAGAGTTGAGAAGCGCCCCAGTTCCAAGTCACTTTGTGCCCCCAAAGATACCCAAATACGAAGCAAAAGGTGATTCGACAGAGCAACTCAACAATTACAGGACCCATATGTCTTAATCTCACACTAACTGGGATTGCAAAAATTTGGTACTGTCGTATCCCAGCTGGCAGCATCAAAAGTTGGCCACTAGTATCTGTCTAATAAAGAAGGGAAAACCCCCATCCAAACACAGCAAGACTTGAGGCAGCAGGCAAGTGAAACCTTGAAAAGCTATTTGGCTCGTTTCACAAACGAAATGACCTATTGCGAACAGGTTACGGATAGAGAGCCCATTTCTGCCCTACGGAAGGCCTCAATATAAATATTCTGGAGGGATGTGCAAAACAAAAATCACACTTCTTATGATGCCTTGGTGAAAATGATAAGAAGCAAAATTGTTAATGAGGAGCTAATTGATCACCACAATAGAACCTCACAGGGACTTCCACTACCTCAAAGACAACGAAGAGGCCCTGTATCCCACTTGGTAGACCGGCAGTAGACCCAAGTGGGACACACGATAGCCCCCACCTTGGGCCAAGCATTGGCCACAGCCATGCTAAATGTAATACCCTCTTTGGCGTATGAAGAAGTTGGACCTGAGGCTCAAAGGCAATCGAATCCATCCAGGGAAAGAGATAGAGGGAGAAACAGAGAGCCTCGAGATAGGCAACACTACACATACCATCGAACCAATAGCCACATCACTGAGAATTGTCTGTCAAGACCATATCATGAAGAGCCAATAGGCCCCCGTAATGAGGGTAGAGGCACTTGTCAGACACAAAAGAGTGCACCTCAGCCTAGGCGAGAGAGAGTCTAGGCATAACGAAGCAAGGTAACACCGGAAGAATGAATCGTCTCGACGGGATCACAAAAGGATGAAAAGAGGACAAGAGGGCAAAGGCCCAAGAGAGAGCCCCTGTCCAATGCTGATGATGCTCCCATCAGAGAAATTGATACCATCATAAGTGGTCGACACATAGGGGGAGAGCCCAGAAATGCTCAGAGAAATTATGCAATGTACGCAAAAGACCTCTCCATGACGAGCTACTTGATCAATGGCACTAGCCATGAATCTGAACTACCAATAAACTTTTCTCCGAAAGACACCACAAGGGTTCATTACCCCCACTGTACAAGCCATCGTAGCTAGGAATGGGCTGAGGCGCATGTTGGTGGACAATGGGAGCTTCGTTAACATTCTGTTTGGAACCACCTTTGACAAAATGACGGTAGACCACGAACTCACCCCTATGACCGCTCCCTTATATGGTTTTACTGGTAATAGCATCGTCCCTAGGGAGAGGATCACATTGGCAGTGGAAATGGGAGAGCCCCATTTAAGGCTCATCACTTCATAGAGTTCCTCATTGTAGACCACCGATCTGCTTATCATGGAGTATTGGGACGACCCACCTTAAAAGAATTCGAGGCCGTAACATCCATACATCATCTATGCATGAAATTCTCCACCGAGAAAGGAATCACTATAGTGTGAGGAAACCAAATGGGTTCAAGGGAATGCTACCTTAGCTCCTTGAGAAAATTCGGGCCCCGCAGTGTAAATATGGTCTTAATGGATGCTGAAATAGTTGACACACCTGAAGAAGGTCCTACCCCCCTGAACAAGGAGAATATGTCAACATGATAGATGCCCCTGAAGAAGGGATCATTGACCTGGATTTAGACCCCAGGGTCACAGAATCAAATTCGCAGGTGACCCCGATAGAGGAGCTTGAATCTTTCCCTGTGAACTTACATGATCCCACAAGAGTGTTACAAATAGGGAAGGAGTTCGAGTCAGAAGAAAAGACCAGGCTTAAGGACTTTCTGCTCAATAACTTGGACATATTTGCATGGAGACACGAAGACATGGTGGGCATTGACTCCAAGGTCAGTTGCTACCGACTTAATGTGGACCCAATGTTTACCCCTCACAGGCCAAAAAGAGAGCGTTGAACCCAGAGAGATACGTAGCCATGAAAGAGGAAGTGCAAAGACTCATATCTAATGGGTTCATCAGGGAAGCAGTATACCCAAAGTGGATCTCCAACCCCGTCTTAGTAAAGAAATCCAATGGCAAATGGAGAGTTGGCATAGACTTCTCCAACCTCAACCAAAGTTGCATAAAGGATAGTTTTTCACTCCAAGGATTGACCAGCTAGTCGATTTTACTACAGGCCATGAGCTCTTGAGTTTCATGGATGCATACTCAGGGTACAACCAGATCCTCTATGCACCCAATAGACGAGGAGAATACCTCGTTCATCACTGATAGAGGCCTTTACTACTACAAAGTCATGTCATTTGGTTTAAAAATTCTGGCGCAACCTATCAACGTCAAGTCAACATGATGTTTTCCGACCTCATAGGCAAAACAATGGAAGCATACGTTGAAGACATGCTTTTAAAGAGCCTCAGGTCTGCAAACCACATTGAACACTTGGAAGCTACCTTCAAGATCTTGAGGGAACACCGGATGAAGCTGAATCTATTGAAATGCACTTTTGGTGGCGCTTCTGGAAAGTTCTTAGGTTATATAGTTAACTAGCGAGGCATTGAGGTGAACCCTGAGAAAATTAAGACTTTGCTAGACATGAAATCCCCCAATAAGCCCAAGAAAGTACAATATGTGATAGGGCACCTGGCAGCACTAAACCGATTCATCTCCAAAGCTACAGATAGATGCCTCACATTCTTTAAAATCTTAAAGGGAGTGAAGAGGTTCCAGTGGAGCGAATAATGTGAAGAGGCTTTCTAAGGGCTGAAGAAGCACATAGGCCAAGCCTCCCTTCTCTTAAAGCCCAAGGAGGGAGAAGCACTACTACTATATTTGGCCGTAAGCGTCGAGGCTATAAGCTCAATACTGGTAATGGAGGAAAGTTGCGATCAATTACTCATCTACTACATAAGCAAGGCCCTCATACCAGCTAAAACGTGTTATACAGACATGGAAAAGCTTGTTTTATCCCTCATGATCTCTTCTAGAAAGTTGAGGCCCTACTATCAGGCCCTTAGCATATGTGTATTGACAAGTCTTCCCCTCAAACAGGTGCTCCAAAAATCGAACGCTTTAGGGAGGCTGATGAAATGGGCTGTGGAATTAAGTGAATTTGACATTTTGTATCAACCAAGAACCTCAATGAAGGGGCAAGCTGTAGCAGATTTCATAGAAAATTCACTGAGGTAACAAACATTAATTTAGTGATGGAACCGACAGACCCTCCCAATCTGAAAATTGTTTGTTGATGGATCTATTGGGGAAACAGGATCAAGGGATAGTATACTGTTGGAGAACCTAGAAGGTCACAAGCTTAATTGTGCAGTGAGGTTTAGCTTTAAGACCAACAACGCAGCTGAGTATGAGGCGCTTCTAGCATACCTCAGGTTGGCTAAAGAAATGCAGGTCAAAAACTTAGTAGTTCATTATAACTCCCAGTTGGTTGTAAGCTAGGTCAACGATAGTTTTGGGCCAAAGATAAGGGCATGGCGACGAACCTGAAATTATGAACCTACTCCCATGCTTTGAAAAATTTAAGCTGACCTAAATCCTAAGAATAGAGAACATGCATGCTGATGCCCTATCAAAATTGGCCAGCAGCAAAAGCTCAAAATTGCTCAAAATTGTATCGGTTGAATACCTCCCTAGGCCCTCCACAGCCAAAGTAGAAAAGGTGATGTGGATTGAAGGAACCATACAATAGATGCAACCTATTATAGTCTACCTCAAAGATCACATCTTGTCGAAAAATAAGGAAGAGGCCCACAAGCTCAGACGAAGATCCGCCCACTATGTACTTCAGGACGAAGTACTTTACAAAAGAAGATTTCATCCCCCTCTTATGGTGCACTGGAGAGGAAGAGGCTAATTACGTCCTATGGGAAATCCACAAAGAAATTTGTGGCAACCACATAGGGGGCCCAGCATTGGCCCAGAAAACACTAAGGCAAGGGTACTACTAGCCAACTTTGAAAAAAGATGATGTACAATTCATGAGAAAGTACAATAAGTCTCAGTGTTTCTCCTCCATTCGAAGACAACTATCCTAAGAGTTGACCGTAGTATCCAGCCTCTGGCCGTTCACCAAATGGGGGGTCGATTTAATAGGCCCTATGCTAAAAGGGAAGAAAAGTGCAAGCTATGTGATTATCACCATTAATTACTCCACTGAGTAGGTCAAGGCAGAACCGTTGACAAAAATAACTGAAACAAACACTACTAAATTCATATGGAAGAACATCATATACCGGTTTGGAATCCCCACTCAGTCGTTACAAACAACGGGCGACAATTCAAAAACAAAAATCTTAGAGACCTATGTGACAAACTGGGTATCAAAAAGCACTTCCCCTCTCCTCACCATCCCCAAGCAAATGGCCAAGTCAAGGCAATCAACATGACTATAAAGTACCTCTTGAAGAAGAAACTTGATGCATCGAATAGAGCATGGATGGATGAGCTCCCCCAGGTATTGTGGATGATTCGTACCACCAGCCGAACTACGACGGGAGAGACCCCCTTCTCCATGGCATACGGGGCCGAAGCCATGAGACCAGTCAAAATAGGTCTTCTTTCTTCTCATAGCCTACAATTCAACGAAGCATCCAATAACGAGATAAGGCAATGCAAGCTCGATTTCCTTGAGGAAAGGAGAGATGATTCGAAAATTAAATTGGCCTCCTATCAAAGGAAAATGGCAAGGTACTACAACGCCAAGTTCAAGAAGAAATCGTTCAAGAGGGGCGACCTAAACTTGATAGAATTTCATATTTAGTTATTGTTTTTTTTAGTTATGTTCTTATATAATAGACCTAAACTTGATAGAATTTCATATTTAGTTATTGTTGAAATTGAATACATATTGTTTTAGTTACATATTCTTATGTAATGGTTGGCTATAAAATTATAATCTTCCAATATAGATTTCATGGCACATAATTGACAAAGCTCTTCGGCAACTTTTCGAGTTCCTCGACCAACCACCCATTCAGATGTGGATGAACTAAGCTCAACCCAAGTGGATCCTAATTCTAGGACTCGCCATGTACGTTGAAGTGATGCAATAGATGTTTGTATGATAACTGTACTATTGCATCAAGTGTTGGCTAGTCACAAAAGGAGTGACAATGGCTTTTCATCATATCATGTGTTCAAAGAAATTGAGAGTGTGTACAACGGATGCAGAGTCGTGGTGTCAGATAAGAATGTAAGGGCACGACTGAAGACTTTCAAAAAGAAATATGTTGAAGTTCGCCAGTTGTTAAGTATAAGTGGTTTTGGGTTAGATCCTAGCACTACGTGTCACAACCGATATACTAGCTTGGGAGGAGCATATGAAGGTATTATATTTCATCGACCAATGAAATTATGAGTCATTACATTTTAGTAGCATATTTTCTTTTGGATATTGACTACGCATATAACATATCTCCCATCTCTCTTTTTGTAGGGAAAACCAGAATTAGAAAAGTGGAGGACGAAACTTTGTCCTCGTTATGATGATTTGGAGGCTATCTTTGGAAATGATTATGCTACAGGAGACCGCGCAGTAATCGACAATGACAATTTCTCCCCCATTTCATGGTATGTAAAATATTGTAAATAATATTACGATTTATATTATATAAAACATTCTAAAAAGTTCTTTTTTTTAGATGAAAATGTGAATGATGTTGATGGTCAAAATAATTTCATTGATCAAAGCGAAGTTCGTGCTCCTAAGCGTAACGTCGAAGGATGAACCAACAAAATTCGACGTCGACGTACCCAACCTAATGATGAAAGTCTCATTGCCCTATTGAGCATTGCCAAATCGTCTAAAAAAATTGCTAATGCTATGGAGATTCAAGCTACGTTAGATATGCTAAACCACAGCAATTGGCAATTGGTTCCGAAAAAATTACAAGGCATAAACTTAGACAAGCGTGACGTAATGCAAGTCATGAAAGTATTTCAGTCGGACAAGAGTCTACTAGAGTATTTATGAGCTTGACGGATAAAGAATTCATGCGGGATATGGTATATGAGAAGCTTGGTCATGATCCACCTCCACTACTTTAGGATAGCGTGCTTGGATAATTTAACAACCATATGTAAAAGTATGATATCTATGTTGGTTTGAATTGCTACTTTTAACAATAGAGATTTTTTGGTTTTTTTTATTTGTTTTAGTTGATCTGTACTATGTTGGACAAACTATATTCATTATTCATTGAATTGATTATTTGGTTATCTAATAATTACATTTGATTTGAATTTTATAATATGATCCATAAATCTACTTGTATAGTTGGTTAATGTTGTAAGGTTTTCACTTGATCAACTGGAGGGCACCAAATATTTTGAGACAACGGATATGAAAGGTGCTGAACCCCATAAATAAAAGTGTAATTGCACCTGATTGTGTGTTTTTATGGATTTCTTTCATGACCCGAGCCACCTCAATATAATATTCAACGATTTGTTCAAGTTTTTGTTATGTATTAAATTCATCTTGCATCCGAATTACATTTGTGCAAAGATTAAAGGCACCATTGAACAATCCTTCTAAAAATTGATTGAATAATTTTCATAGAAAAGTTACAATTTCCATGGAAAAAGTGACAAATTCCATGAAAAATAATGGATATCAAACAACAAAAGTTGGAAAAAATGATTATTTCCATGGAAAATAATGACTATCAAACACCAAAAGATGGAAAAGGATAATATTTTTTAGGTTGAAAACTAAGTCAATGAAACACATTTAATTGGCATTTCCCATGCAAATTATTTCTAGGCAATTCAATTACCTAGAATTTATTTTCTTTCCATGTAAATTCCATGCTTGCAATCAAACGCACCCTTAGTTTAATTTTAACTTAATTTTTTTTTTCAATACATTGGGGAAGTTTTCAGAACCCATCTCACACTGACATATCCATGAATTTCATTGAGGGGTTGCCGAGCTCCAAGGTCACACAACAATCCTTGTAGTAGATGATCGTCTAAGTACAGGCACTTTATTCCCCTGCATTATCCATATGCTACTACGGATTTCATCAGAAGAAATTTAACTGTGGTGATATAATTAAGGTGGCAGTAGATGAGAGGTATAAGGGGGCCTCAAATTTTTTTTCAAAGGCCAAATCAATTATCCCTTATGAAATGTGCAAATTACATATGGTACTAATATAAATTTTAATTTCAATTTTACTATCCACCTTTTTTTATTCTGAAAGTACATTAAGGAAAAAATGAATAATTTTTAATAAATAAAAATAATATAAATTAGCTTGATTATTGGAACATTTCAAGA
>CAIGRN010014541.1:0-18313 GCA_903798345.1 Fraxinus anomala
CACAATTAATTTTATTGGTCACATAATTTCAAATTTATTAGTCACATATTATTTTTCAGTCACATATTGTCAAATTTTTAGGTCACGATTAAATACTTGATCACAGATAACCAAATACTTGGTCACGGACTACTGGCACTATCACTTCCACCACCAACCACCGCCACCGCCACTAACCACCACCAATAATAACAATACACCACCGTCATCAACACTACCGCCACCAACACCGCCTCCACTCGTCTTCGCAGCCGCAAGATCCACCACCATTTGCAACTACAAACCACCTCTGCTACTACCAACAACAACAGATTCGCCAACACACAACCACACACCAACAACAGCCAACAGCCACACACACATTTCCGCCACCAACAACAGCCACACTGAGAGATCCGCCACACACCCACATATTCGCCGCCTCTCCGATTCTCTCAACTTCGCGGCGCTGCTGCCGTTCACAGCAGTGTCGTGAAGCTGTGAACGGTAGCAGCACCTCGACACTGTGAACGACAGTGTCGAGACGCTGCTGCCAACGTCGCGACGCTGCTGCGAGGGAGAGGGAGGAAAATGGGGAGGAGATGAGGGAGAAGGGGAGGAAACGGGAATGATAAACCTCGACGTTATGAACGGCAGTGTCGCGATGCTATTGCGAGGGAGAGGGAGGAAAAGGGCGATGGAGAAGGGATGAGAGGAGGTAGAAGGGGAGGAGACGGGAATGATAAATTGGGGGTGGAGATGAGAATTGATAAATTAGGTTTTCAATTAGGATTTTAATAAAATACTTGATTTTTTAAAAAATAAACTTTAAACCTGATTTTCATAAATATAAAATTTAATGTCTGTAATTTTCACTTTATATTTTAGCCCCAATTTGGGCCCAAAATCATAATATAATTTGCTTCTGTAGAATGACGTTGTCCCCTTTGTCATCTTTTGTAAAAAGCTCGGGACAGGTTACCCGAATCTCACTCGGGGGGGTCCGTGATGTCCAACTGAAAATGACATTAAAGGGCACGGGGTTCCAGAACAAAACATCATTTCTGAAGATTGATCCAAATAATCTTTTAATTACTTGGCGCAGTCTATGTCGATCTCTAATGACTAGAGTTTAAAAAAGAAGATTTTTGATTGAATAGTTGAGAGTTGAGACTTTTTATGTTTGTGTATAGGGTTGAAGTTGATTGAATTTATCTGGTTTTAGTGTAGAATTGTCGCTTGAAATTTAAAACGGGTTTTTGGAGATGGGTTTTTTTAGTACTATACTGGGTTTATGTGGATTCGGAGTTGGGATTTCAACTGGATTGGTGATTGGTTACTTCCTTTTCATCTATTTTCAACCCTGCGATGTTAAGGTGATCTCTCTGTCCCGCACACAAACAGAAATGCGATGTTAGATCATTAATATATATGTGTATGATGTATCAGTATTGAATATATGTCTGTTCTTCTGTAGAACTAATATTATTTTCTATTTTTTTGTGCATTTTGATGTTGGAGGCAGCATTTGGTTAATTATCCTGAATTGGATAAGAAAGTAAATTTGGTTTAAGATTTTAGGGATTTCAGGAATTTAATTAGCCTGTAATAAGTTAGTAAATGGGTCTAATACAATAATCATGTCAGGCTGTTTAGCATTTTTTGGGGATTATGTTCAAATCTTAGTGCAGATTTTCAATAGACAAGGGGAAATGAAGTGGAACTTATATGTAATAGCTTCATTGTCAATTTCTATGGATACATGGTTCTTTCTTATCGAATGTTGCATTGTAGCTTTTTTATCATTTCATTTGAGGAGCCGCAGAAAAGAGGAGTGATTGACTTGGTGTTGCGCCATTTATATATCCCCCATTTGGTTTGTCTCAAAATCATATTTTTAGTAGATTTTGATAAAAGTTGATTAAATAAATGGTTGAAACGTTAGATAAAAATTGTGATTTCCATTAATTATGGTTGAAAATGAGTTTTAAAAAATTGGAGCCAAACAAGGGCATAGTGTTTTTAAAGAAGCATAATAGCCTAGTCATCAACCTTATTTGAAGTGTTATTGTTTGAAATGGGTCAAATGATGAATGGTGAAATGACTATTTATAGCATTTTTGAGTTACTACCATTTTCATACTGCAGTAATGGCCGGGAGAGATTTTAATTTTTTTTGGAATTGTTTTTCGATTAGTGAGAAATATTCTAACTGAAGAAGGATCATACAATCTGTGAGCAGCATTACTAGATAATGACATCAAACGCATCATGTTTATGATGGAGTATCTCAACTATGTATTATTTAAAGAAAACTTGGATGATGAGCCTTCTTGCTGGAAATTATTCGCAAATAATTATTTTGTTTTGTCGGGGAAAAGCACAATGCCCTACCCAAAGGGCTAAACACTGAACAGTGCCTATCTTATTCAGCTACACTTTGCGTATAGTTGACAAGATGGATTTAACCAGTTTCTGGCAATATACTACTATTTTACTTTAAAAATTCTTTTCCTGTAGAATGTTTTATTCAAGGTCATATCTTAGGAGATAAAGATGTAGCATATGAATTTCCCGTTCTTTTATCTTCGTAGTTTTGGAATCCCTTAGTTGCTTTTGAATGGAATAATCATGTAAAGAAGAGAGCAAATACTCGATGAGTTGGAATAAGACGCAAATCATGTATAAGGTTTTCTAACTGTTCACTTGATCAGAATCCTGTTATCCGTCCTTTGGCTGAGCAAGACTCTCAAAGTTTGCAGCGATTGCTTCATGAAATACCCATGTGGGTTAAAAATCCAGATTATGACCGTGTACGTGTTTAGTTATTTAATCACTTCTATGGCACTCTTTTCTTCTTATTGATTGCAGTCTAATGTTTATTTTTAACCTTGCTTTATCTGCTGGAGTGAAGATTGACTGGCTTAACAAGTTCCTTGAGGTTATGTGGCCTTACCTGGACAAGGTACTGTTTTTGTTGCTTTGCTATTAACTTTTAACGTTATTTTTGACTCCCATTTCTCGCCTTTCTGCATCAAATACTTATGCTTAAAACATTGCACAGGCAATTTGCAAGACGGCCAAAAATATTGCAAATCCCATTATTGCTGAACAAATTCCAAAATATAAAATTGAATCAGTTGAATTTGAAGAATTAACACTGGGTTCTCTGCCGCCCACTTTTCAAGGTAAGTAATGTGATTACTTTTAATTTGGCTAAATTATTGTTTTATATTGTAATCCATTTCAGAATTTGGTCTTTACATTAAATGTACATGTAGAAATATCTTTGTACGTGCAAAAAGACATCAGTGCATTGCATTGTAATGTGCTTGTAGAAAAAAATTATTGCTAAAGAATTAAAATTTTGATAGAAGTTGATGAAATGTATGATTAAAAAGTTGTGAGACCCATGAAATATATGGTTGAAATGAATTGTTGACTTTGACTTATATTAAAATCTAAATTTTAATCGGTACCAAACATGGGCTAAATCTAATAAGATAGTATCTCACACCGAGAACAGTGCTTGAGCTGCAATCATACTTCTAATACTAGTTTAATGCAATAGATGAAAGCCTCTTTGCTAAAAATTTCTTGAGCTAGGTTTGACCCTTTCATGCCTTGGAGGCTTAGCTAATGTATCAAGGAGAAGTTTCTTTGCAGTGTTTTAGGTTATTGTGAATTATTTTTATGCACAAATTTGAATGTAGAGAAAGTATGAATAAGGTGCAAACCAGAATCACATGGTAGTGATTCCAGTCTTCCTACAGAAGCTACAATTTTCGCATGCTAAAGGACACTGAAAGAAGAAAGCACAGAGAAATGTATCAATTCTTAGCAATGGCCTTATAAAGTGGATTTCAAGAGCAATAGCTAAGTTGGAACAGGGGAAAGAGTATAAGAATGAAAAAGATTCTGATTTTTGAAGTCTTTTAGTGGTGAGAGAGATTGGAAAGAACTGGGAATTTTTATGTTATAAGTTTTTTATGGCCTTAGAGAATATGTTTCAGTGAGTATGCAGAACTCTCTTCTTATTGTTATATAAATTTTTCATGGCAGGTATGAAGGTTTTTGTTACTGAAGAGAGAGAATTGATAATGGAGCCTTCTCTGAAATGGGCAGGGAATCCTAATGTCACATTGGGTCTTAAAGCATTTGGTCTAAAAGCAACTGTTCAGGTTGTGCGCTCATCTAAATGCTATGAGATAGTGTATCGCTGACTTATCTTTGATTTTGACACAGTTTTAGGTTTAGATTGAAAATATGAATTTGTTATTTAAATGTTGTAGGTTGTGGATTTGCAAATCTTTGCTCAACCACGCATCACCTTAAAGCCCCTTGTTCCAAGCTTTCCTTGTTTTGCCAAAATCGTTGTCTCTCTCATGGAGAAGGTATGCTATGGTTTTTTAAGAATCAAATTGTGAGGCACATTAAATATTTGAATCCTGGGGAACTGTTTTTATTTAATAGCTTAAGAGCAATAATTTTCGTCGAACACATTGAATTCAAGTTTATACATTCACTGAAATGCTTTAACACTTGTACAAAATGTAGGAATATCAATTGTGCTGTTTTCCAAGACTCTGTTAATATACTTAAATACTTTTAAACGCATGCACATGAGTTCTGCTTGTTTATTTTTCGCTTGAATAGCTTCCGTTTTTGCAGCCACATGTTGACTTTGGACTTAAGCTTGTTGGGGCTGATCTTATGTCAATTCCTGGCCTTTACAGGACTGTACAGGTACAATCTCCTTTCAATCAATTCTATTTAAAAAAATGAGCAATGATTCCACTGAAATAATGCTGTGACTCAGTTGGGAACATTGGATGCATCGAAATTTATAACTATTCTGCATTGAATAGGAATTCAGAAAACTTGCGCATATATACGTCTTAGTGTGGCTGATAAAAGATAAGGCTAGTCCACTTTTCGTATTACGTCCCCAGTTTCTCATAGAGAATGTTTGGCTAAGCTTAAAATGTTAACATATAAGTAAATAATTTCTAAAACGAATAATTTTTTATTTGTAAAAGTTGAAATGAAGTTACTTCTTTTCCTAGCAAGATAAGAGTTACTTTCAATAACATTTTTTATTTACATTTCAGAAAAAAGTAAGTAATCATGTTTGGAGACAATAAGTTAATTAAAAGTAACTTTACTTTTTTAAGCTCAGCTAAAAATTCTCGTCCTTGGGTTTAAACTTGTTATCCGGAATTTCATGAGCTTCCATGAGTTTTATGGGCGTACATCTTTGTTCCTTGACATTTCTGCAATACAATTGTTTTAACCGATTTAATTAAGATATTGGTCAAATCATATGCATGCTAACATTTGTGTGAATCTTATCCCTTCAGGAGCTTATCAAAGATCAAGTTGCAAACATGTATCTGTGGCCTAAAACCCTAGAAGTGGAAATTCTGGATCCAACTAAGTATGTTTATATATATATATAGATGATAATATTTGTAAAAAACTGGCTTCCAGGAGGGTCTTTCATACACTTAATAATTAATTCACTTGGAACCTTTAGAGCTATGAAGAGGCCTGTTGGGATTCTCCATGTGAAGGTTCTGAGGGCAATGAAGCTGAGAAAGAAAGACTTGTTAGGTGCATCAGATCCATATGTGAAACTGAAAATTACCGAATCTAAGGCTCCATCAAAGAAGACTGCAGTGAAACATAAGAATTTGAACCCTGAGTGGAATGAGGAATTTAGTATTGTTGTTAAAGATCCAGAATCGCAAGCTCTGGAGCTTATTGTATATGACTGGGAACAGGTATATGTTTCCCATTAAAGGTTGGAATTTATTCCTTCTTTTTTTGTTTTTCTGGTTTTTCTCCTATGGACTCGAGCTGTTTATATTACTCCTCAGGTGGGGAAACATGACAAGATGGGCTTGAATGTAGTTCCTCTAAAGGAACTTACCCCTGATGAGCCAAAAGTCATGACACTGGATCTTCTCAAGAACCAGAATCAAAATGATGCTCAAGATGATAAGTTTCGTGGGCAGCTTGTGGTAGAGCTGACTTACAAACCTTTCAAGGAGGGAGATATGTCAAATGGTCTTGACAATCCATTACAAAAGGCTCCTGAAGACACACCAGCCGGTGGAGGGGTACTAGTGGTTATAGTCCATGAAGCTCAAGATGTTGAAGGAAAGCACCACAATAACCCATATGTGCGTATCATTTTCAAAGGAGAGGAGCGCAAAACTAAGGTGTGTAACTAACTTTTTCTCTTGTGCTTGTTTGAGTTTGCTAAAGAAGCTCTTTATGATCTCTTAAATCGGTTGGTAATGCAGTTATAGATTGTTTTATTGATACTAATGACCAAGCTTCACACTCTAGACAATCTATAGTTCATGTTCATATGATTATTTCCTCAAACAATTAGTGACATGTTTAGTGGGGAAGATTGGATAACACTCGACATTTTTCAGAAAAATAGAAGTTAAAATTTAAAATGAAAATATAACTCATGGCATGGAGTTATTGTAGATATCTTAAACTGTCAGAACATTTGCAGCTAAAATAAAGTAAATTCTTTTGTTCCTCGTTCACTGATAACAATCCACCATTTGTTTCAATGCCACCATAACCTTAGCATAGTTTGTGATCGTGTCTTGTGCAACTTGATGCGTACATATGGTTTCTTTTGTTGCAACAGCAAGTAAAGAAAAACAGAGATCCAAGATGGGACGAGGAGTTCACATTCATGTTGGAAGAACCTCCTTTGAAGGAGAAGCTACATGTGGAGGTACTCAGCACCTCAACAAGAATCGGCCTGCTGCATCCCAAGGTATATTGAGCACATTTTCTCGCACTACTGCACAATACAGTTTGGAACAAATTATTGCTCAAAACAATTTTTTGCTTGACTCAATGTATGGATACTGCAAATAGTAGGACATAAAGAAACAGTGGCGAAAAGCTTTAGAAGTTTGGTCCTTCTGTATTGAGCCTTGGTTACTACATCGGTTTGGAAGGACAGTCTAATGCAATAGAACATTTATGAGCATTCATTTTGCACATGTAATGCATATGCCCTTGTTAGTCTCCCATTTTTCCAAAATTCTTTTTTTCTACGTATTCATTTTTAACCACACATTCATAAAATAAAATATTCTACACGTAAACCCAAAACTTTTTTCCTACTTTGTAACCAAACATTCTCAAAAAATTTACTATTCAAAAAATATTTTTCCTAAAAAAAAAAAAAGGCCACCAAACAGGGGCTAGCTGTATTAGACACTTGGATTGCTAGCTATTTCACACGCTTTGTTTCTGGTGATTAATAGGAAACATTGGGCTATGTCAATATCAGTCTCGCAGATGTTGTCAACAACAAAAGGATCAACGAGAAATACCATCTCATAGATTCAAAGAATGGAAAGATTCAAGTCGAGTTACAATGGCGTACATCATCTTGATCCCTAAACACCACCTCAACCCTGCGGAGAGAATTGTGTTTACAAATATAGTCTATTTTGGTCATGGTTACAGTAAAATCTTTGTACGTTGCTTGTGTACATTATCGCGGCTAGAGCTTGATGTGAGGCGAATTACTGTATTTGTATTTTCTTTGCGAAAAAAAAAAATGTGGAATCCCTTTTATCGGCTAATCTTCATGAAAATTATTCTGATTGTTTTCCATCTCAATACTTATTGTTGAAACCAATAGATGTCTGTATAGAATATGTTGATGATTATCATGTTATTATATAATTTCACCAAGCAGAAAATTTAAAAACTTTTCTAGACTCCCGTCAAGAAAAATTAAAGAACCAGGAAAAATTAATTTTCGACTGAGCACCGTTATTATTCTGGTATATGAAAGAGGATCTTAATTGCACCAAATACAATTAGGCCCTGCTTGATAGGGCAAGTTTTCCAAGATGAAAAATATTTAGCCATTTTTCATTTTTTAGAGTACTTGACAGGAAACATTTTTCAGGTTTCTTGGTTTGCCACATTTTCTTGATTTTCACGATTTTTAGATAGGTTTTTATTTATTTATTTATGGCAATGAAAATAAATTATATCCCCAATTAAAACAAATTATTTATATCCCTTTAATGGACAATTTTCATGGAAAATAAAGCTAAACGAATACCAAAAGATTCAAATTTTCAATATTTTTCAGGTGGAAAATTTTACCAATCAAACACAATTAATTGATAATTCTCAGTAAAACAAGTTCTAAGCAATTCAATTTCATAAAATTTATTTTCTTTGCACCCAAATTTCATTCTTGCAATCAAATGGTGGAAATGGGAAGAGTGAAATATTTCTTAAATTGGTGCTAAAAGTGAAAATCAGTGCAATAACTCAAACGGCCCAATATCTTATAAATGCGCTCAAACTCTTAAGGCCCACAATGTTTTCTCATTTTCAGGCTCTGTTATTTTTCTCATTTATTTATGTGCCAGTCGTTATTCAAATTATCATATCTCGTCGTCATCATCACCACACTCTCACAGGTGCGATTTTCAGAATTTCAATGGCGAAGTCTATAATAATCGATACGGAGTACCTTAAGGAAATCGAAAAGGCCCGCCGTGAACTCCGCGCTCTTATCTCCAACAAAAACTCCGCCCCTATCATGCTTCGCTTAGCGTACTCTCTCTAATTACTATTTAGGTTTTTTTTTTTTTTTCCAGAAATGATCGAATCAAAATTAATTTCTTGAATTTTTTTTTTTTTTTTGAATTTAAAGGTGGCATGATGCGGGGACGTATGATGTGAATACGAAGACCGGAGGTCCTAATGGTTCGATTCGCAATGAGGAGGAGTACACTCATGGCGCTAATAGTGGATTGAAAATTGCTCTCGATTTTTGCGGTTAGTTTACGCGTTTTCATGCTCTAACTTCTGCTTGACCTAGAATTATTTCTTTATTATACAGTAGTGCCTCTATATCTACTATAATTTGTTGAAGGATGTACTGCTATAGTGCTTGCCTTTTTTTGCTTGGAATGCTTTTACTGTCCAGTTAAGTATTTCTTTGACTAAATATGGCTTGAATTTTCATTATTTGTAGATTTTGTTGATTCCGCAACTAATGGAAAAAAATTGAAATTTTGTGGAAGATATTTGCGTGAATTGATTGTCAAACATAATTCAGTCTATCTTGTAGCAAGAAATGATTTAGAATTTAACTTGAATGGGGACTTTTCTGATGCGTTGCTTTGTGTCTAATTGCAGAACAAGTAAAGTCTAAATGTCCAAAGATTACATACGCAGACCTATACCAGGTAGCTATGCCAAAACTTGAAACTCTTTTGGAGAGTTCACTGGTTTTTGTGCAATTCGATGAGTGTGTGAAGATGTTTTATCAATTTATGAACTGGATTTGTCCACAACTATCATACGAATGACATAAAGTATAATAAACTTTGAGGTTTTGATTAAGGATTAAAATTGACTTATTTAGACTTGGTATTTCATACTTTTGATACACTAGTCACGTCTGCCTGTTGAGATAACACTAGGCAAAACAAAAGAAGCTTAAACTTTTGGAGAAAAATTATGAGTTCATTAATTGATTTATTCAGTGCTGGTTAGTGGTTAATTTAACTTCTAGTGGTAATTAGATGTAGGTTGCTGATTCTTCTTGGAGTGGTTTACTTGAAAAATAATTGCTGCATAAGTGTGAACTACTGATTATCTATAATGGCAATAAGAGAGTTGGTCAGAATGAAAGAATTGGATGACTGGGATATTGAACACAATAAATTCGATATTATCACAGTGGCCAAAATCAGGAGAATTGAATGGGTCAAATTAAACCAGATATGAATCTGTGGATCTAGTGAAGGATATGAATCGGTTGGAATTGAATCAGATGCTGTATGACTATTTCATTAACTCTGATTCGTGACTCTGGGAACTCACCTTAGTGATTACAATCAGTTGTGTGAATTGAGTAAAATCTCAATATTGTACTATGAATCTATGATTTCAATAACTATGGATATATTGGTGTAAGTCAAGTTTAGTACCTAAAACGTGCCATTCAAAATGTGTATGAAAGCAGAAATAATATAATGTAATTTCTATATTGAATAGCTACACATACAACTTCCAATTTATAGTACAAATAGGGTGAGGAAAAGGAAAGGAATCTCCTAAATTATGGTAGGGGGAAATCATCTTTCTTTGAGTTAGTGCCATGTGTGCATGAAACCTGGTTGCTGCATGTATTATGCCAAAAAATCATCTAATATCATTTCCTTTTATTTTTTCTGAAGGCATTGGCCTACTTTGTGTGCGCGCGCGCGCGCGCTGCATTTGCAAACTTATTTCTGAAAAAAAAAAGGTGCTAATTGATCGATAAATTAAGAGTAAACTGACATGCTAATGACATATTTTTACTGTAGCTCGCTGGTGTTGTTGCTGTTGAGGTAACTGGGGGCCCCACAATTAATTTTGTTCCTGGCAGAAAGGTATGCCAACCTCTCTTATAGAGAGAAATCCATTTGTCTTGTGCCACAAATCTGGCAATTCATGCTTTGAAATCAATTTCTAGTCTACTTGGATTCCCTTCTATTGGCATGTTATATTAATGGCAACAATAAAAATGTTGACGCTAGATATCTTATCTTTCTTTCAGGATTCAAATGTTTCTCCTAAGGAAGGGCGACTTCCAGATGCTAAAAAAGGTTTTTGAGTGAATCTCTTTAGTTTTTAAGATAAAGATCTTGAAATATAACCTCTTCTCCCCTGCTTCCACTGTCCTCCACATCAAAGAAGAAAATTCCTAAATTTGATTATTTTCATTAGCTTTTGTTTTTCTTAATTTCCTCTGTTAAGAATTCTGAAATTTGAATTTTCTTGCCATATATATTTATCTTGCCTACTATAGATTGAATTTGCAAGTCGAGTAAACCACTTTATCTGTTGTTGCATTACTGTTGGTCTATAGTCACGGTTCATCATATCAGACGATTTCTAGCATTCATATTCTTCTTCACGATGTTCAAAGATATTTTGACTTGGTGCGACTTTTATATTGCTTTT
Source organism: Fraxinus anomala (assembly GCA_903798345.1). NCBI lineage: Eukaryota > Viridiplantae > Streptophyta > Magnoliopsida > Lamiales > Oleaceae > Fraxinus > Fraxinus anomala. The sequence goes on from CAIGRN010014541.1 coordinate 11,005, forward strand.
TGAGGGTCATTTTTCATGCTCCGCTTATGTCTTAGTTTTGAACTGATAGAATTTTAGTTTTGAACTGATAGAATCACATTACTTGTGATACTTTAGGAAGCAGACTGCTCACTTGAAGCATTTTGAAATTATTGTGTAATTGGTCAGTACATTGAAAACTGATTTGAAGTTTGATCTTACATATTGTTTTGTATTTTGATGCTAGGTGTGCCCCATCTGAGGGAGGTATTTTACCGAATGGGTTTATCTGACAAGGACATTGTGGCACTATCAGGTGGCCATACCCTGGTAATCTCTGTTCTTTGCATTCTTGCATCATAATACTGTTAGACCATTTCCAAAGCAGAAAAGAGTATCTCATGAAAACCAAACATTTTTGTTTCAAATTTCGATCGAATGTAAAATTGGGAAATCAAAATGAAACTGATATGTAGGGTTTTGCAGGGAAGGGCACATCCTGAGAGATCAGGCTTCGACGGCCCTTGGACTAAAGAGCCATTGAAATTTGACAATTCATATTTTGTGTAAGCCTTTTGGATAAACTCATCTTATTTTAAATCATTTTCTTAATTTTGGTTCTTGTAAGCTTTTCTCTTTTATATCTGATATCAGGGAACTACTTAAGGGGGAAAGTGAAGGGTTGCTTAAACTACCAACTGATACAGCTTTGCTGGAAGATCCTGAGTTTCGGCGTTATGTTGAGCTGTATGCTAAGGTAATATGGGGTTCAACTGCATGATTAGTGCAACATTATCGTCATGTTGTTATTTGCAGTTAATTCTGTGACAACCCAAGTTAGTTGACTCAAATCAGTTTCATGGGTGAAATGAAAAATTTTCGAAGCACCTTTTTTTGTATTTTGGTTTACTTTTGTGAATCTAAAATTTGTTGAAAGGAAAAAGGAGAAACCGTCCTGTACAAGTAGTTGGGTATACCAGACATGCCAAAGTTCTTCATTGGAACATATAATGGATGTGTTTTGCATAACAAGCTCAAAGATTTTTTGCTCTGGTTAGAATATGATTTTAATCTCTTTGATGGTGCATCTTGGGGTTAATTCATTTGGCAGCATAAATGGTGTGAATTTATGGTTTAAAGCTCCAAATGCACAGTACTATTTTCTTCAATGAACTAATTTAGATGACGGTTAATCATTTTGTGCTCATTTGATAATTTGCAATTGTTGGCGTGTGCAGGACGAAGATGGCTTCTTTAAAGATTATGCAGAATCACATAAGAAACTTTCTGAACTTGGATTTATTCCTTCCTCCGGTTCAAAACCAATTGTAAAAGATGGTACTGTACTGGCACAAAGTGCTGTTGGAGTTGCTGTGGCTGCTGCTGTGGTGATCCTGAGCTACTTATATGAAGTCAGGAAAAAGATGAAATAAATTGGGATATCAATCATCATTTTCAAGCTAATTCTACATAAAACGGAGCTCGACTCTGCCCTGGAGCACTGTAGTTTATATTCATACAACATATCACATGTTGAAATAACTCAACAAAGCTTTATGCGGACGCTAGATGAATTAGTTCGAAATTGCATAAACTTGTTGGTACATGGTGAAATAATAATGTATTGGCTCATGTTTTACTCTTGTTTGTTAATAAATGAAGTTCATTTCGGATGGGACCCTGCCTCATTCCTCTATTTGTTGGGACAATTGCCAATCAGAGGTAGAATTGATGGGACAAGAAATAATTGCTACAAATTGGGTTGGGAAGGTATTACTATATTTTTAAGCAAAGGTGTGGTTCAATGAAGAAAAGGAGGAGATCACACCTTTGTCTGGCTCAACCTGACTTTATACCTAAATTGATTATCTCCTAAACCAATCTCACAAACTCACATCTAGAAGCAATTAGGGCCTCTCTCTCGCACATGAATCGTATTCAGTGGCGGAGCCGCACCCAAGGAGCCATGACAGCGCTGGCTCCACCGAAATTTCATTTTTTTACCCATATGGTTGGCCGCTCGAGCTGCCGTTGAGCATCGGCCTTAGCTCAGATGGATCTGCCCTAGCCCAGATGAATTTTTAGATTCGCCACTGAATTCGCATGTCTGTCCTCCAATGCTCCTAATATGCATTGTTTGATTCTACATTTTTAATTTCTATTACGACACAAGCACAATTAATTGTGACAACGGAGACATAAATTAATCCAAAAAGCTAAAATGTTACATGCTTCAAGATCACATTAAAATATTTAAATTTTCTAGTACAAATTTTCATATGACTCAACCGAGTGGAGATTATTGCATTGCACTCTCACATGCCTCGAAGCTTCATCGATTCCACGTTGAAATGAGAGACAACAACAACATATTCGATAACACCACAAGTATGCGCATCATCGACGGAGTGAGTGAAGTTCATTTGAAAAGATAATTCAAAAGAGTTGAAACTTATACATGCTCGACTCTCCAAGTGTTTGTGTGTGTATCCATAAAATTAACAATCCTAGTTCAAACAATCATGTCATTTGAAAGTTAACTAATGTTAAACATTTGATGACATTCAACATCATCATTTTAGTGACTCAAACCATAGGCTTAAAAACAACCTTGTTGTACGACGACAATCTTCCCTCATCATGACTCTTGTAACTCAAACTCATGATCCTAATGTTGTGTTGTGTGATCATTTAGTATATTTTGATTTAATAAAATAATATTATATAATATATAAATTGTGATTTTATTTATTCGCTGTATTTATTTATTATAGAGCATACGAACTAAAATATCTATAAATTGAATATTTGCATAATATAATAAAACATTCGTTGTATTTATTTATTATTTATTATCTGCGATAATAATATTTGCATTAAAAACACATTTAAGATAATATGTGGAAACAAAACCAAGAAAAACACAGGACAACTCAGTTACTTGTTCAAGTAATAATTAATCGGATGTGCTATATACAATATAACTTATCGATTTATTTACCAACAGATGATTTGATAGAGTCAAAATCTCACCAACTAAATAAAATTTTCTTTTCCTCCAATATTTTTTGCCCACATTACATAAGTACCAACCATTTTAGTGGTAAAGAGATTTTGACAGTTTTAATTTAATTTAATTAATCATCACTTCATCAATCTGTAAAAGAATCTATAATTGTGATGTAGAATAAACATTTTTTATAACAATTAAGCCACTTGTACAGATGATGTTTACACCTTTGTTAACAAATGATGAGTTGACATGCATTTTGACTTTCACGTGTCTCTTTGACATTTACGATCACAAAGTTTCATATTCAGACTTCAAGAATATGATAAGATCAATTAATATTTCATGTTTTGATTTTATTTTTGTACGAGTGCAATAAGATAAAAAATAGTTTATTTTATAGATTTAAGAAGATATGAACATCCAATTGAATTTACTTGTGCAGACTACAATTAGGAATTTTTTTTATTCGATACAAGCACAGTCATGTCAAGAGAACAAACTAAATGAATAGACCGACTCTCGACGAAACTTATTAATGCAAGTCTACATGACTCTTCAAAACATAACACTAAGAAGTTGAAAACATAATTTATTATTAAGTAAATTCATTTATTCTNCTCTCGACGAAACTTATTAATGCAAGTCTACATGACTCTTCAAAACATAACACTAAGAAGTTGAAAACATAATTTATTATTAAGTAAATTCATTTATTCTCAAACATTTTAAACTTTCAGACAAGTATCCAATCGTCCATCCAAACTTTTAGATGAAGTGATCGCTCAACTGAGTAGAGTTCATCACATATGGGAAAGAAAGCTACGATGTTTCGTCTTCCAAATGAGACACGAAAACCGTATATTCATACACACCAAGTGTGCCATCATAGGAGTGCGTGCGCGTAATAACATATCCTCGTGCCATTCGAAAAACACCGGTGCCACCAACAACCGAAGTCTCCCTAACCTTTTCAGTCAATGGGTTCCTTCCCAAAATACTTAGTGTACTTCCATTATACTTACCGTCAGTGAAAATCACGTTAACAAGCATAGCCAATGACACTTCATGCAAGTCCGATAGCGCAACAGTTCCCTGCAACCGACCCACTTTCTTCGAATCGGGTTCAGGCCCTGCAGTTATTAGGTTATCTAAAACCAAGACCCTGCCAAACAGCGAGGGATGAGAATCTGTTAACTCGGATTTTGCTACTGTGTACACTGTTTTATTAGGCCCTCCTATTAAATCTTGGAGGTAGAAATGAAGCTTAGTGACCTTTTCCTTTCTCTGGCAGAGGGTTTGTGACCAATTTTCTTCTTCTTTCATCAGACCTGAACAGACCCATGGCATGAAAATGGCCAATGAGCAAAACCCTAAAATTGCAGCGCCGATTTTTGTCATCTCTTTCTAGATTTTATAGATCTCTACCGATATACGGAAATTTGAATGTGATTATAAAGAGGTTGAAGAAATCAGAACCACTGTAACAAGAAGCTAAAACAGCATTTCAATGAGACCGTCGAATTCAATAGTCGGGAATTGCCTTTTGTGTATTTTCTTCTTCCACGTATCTCTCTCACGCTGAGGATAAATGTAATGCTATTTAGCATCGTTGATTCTAACTGAGTTTGATAACTTCATTTATGGCTCAAATCAGAACCACAAGAAGCTAAACGGCCATTTAATGACACTACAATGTCTTGTTTATTTGGTGAATGGCATTGATGACGATCCACCATTTGCGTCTTTACTTCTTCCACATATCTCTCTGAAATTTACGACAAACTTTCGTTTTGAGATAATCCCTCCATTTTGTAAAGATAAATTTGCTTTTCTTTCTTTTAGTAGACAGAAAAGAAAAATTATAAGTTTAATTTTGTTGATTTTGTGATTTAAATAGAATAGGCGGAGGGGGTAAAGTTTACAGTATTTTTCGTATGATACTTATGAGTTAGGGTGAGCTAGAAATTCTATAAAATTGTTACAAAATTCATATAAAGGAACATCTCTATCTTTTACAGTTCATTAATTTTGTGTTATCTTTCTGTATTTTTCAACCTTCTAATACGTTTTCTGAACAAATATTCGATCAACAAATTAAATTGAGAAATTATTAAATTCCTGACTCTGGTTTTGGAGAATCTGGTCATTCAGAGTTTAGAGCAAATATAAAACATGTCGAATATCAAATACGTCGTGAAGAAATTTGAATGAAGAATCAATTTTAACTGTAACAAGTACAAGTCAAAAATATTTCAGTTTTAATCTGAATTAAACAAAGAACAATGCTAAACGTACGCTAAAAGTTTTACATCCATTTTGACACTCCATTGTTTTCAAAAACATTGTTGGCAGGAACGTGCAATGTGATGTCGCTGACATAATGTAAAAAAGAATGTATATATAGCATGATTGTTAAACAAAAATTTGAAAAGAAGACTAACCTAGTGATGGCAATGGCTCGCCCCGTATACACACGAGCTTGGCTTGTGCTCGCCACGAGCCGAGCTGAGCTTCGGCTCTTGAGCTCGGCTTTTTTAATTTTTTTCTACTATATATTTTCTAAACCTTACAAAAATTTAAAAAAAGTTTACGAGCCGCTCATCAGAAAACGCCCTCGCCTAACCAGCCAGTCTGCTCGGCTTGGACTCATCTATTGACGAGCCCGAGCGGCTCATGAGCCGCTTTTTTACTAGCAGAGCGATTGAGCCGACGAGCCGCTCGACTTGATTACCACCTCTAGACTAACCCATGCTTTCACCAAATATGGACAATCACTGGCAAACCCACATGGGGTTGGGCTCAAGCGGCTCATGAGACGCTTTTTTACTAGCCGAGCGGTCGAACCGACGAACCGCTCGACTTGATTACTACATGTCACTCGACTTGATTACCACCTTTAGACTAACCAATGCTTTCACCAAATATGGACAACCACTGGCGAACCCACGTGGGGTTGGGGACAAATATGGACAACCACTGGCGAACCCGCGTGGGGTGGGGGACCCCACAAAACTTTTTGAATTTCTCTCTCTCTCTCTCTCTCTCTCTCTCTCTCTCTCTCTCTCTCTCTCTCTAGTTGCCCTTTATTTAATGCTTTCAAAAAGAGTGATGAAACCTTATTTGAGTTGGGATTTATCTGCAATGCAATGACTGGGTACATCTATCTGTGTCTGCTGTGAGAATATAAATCATAAAATGTTAGTATAACTTCAAGACAAGCAAGAAATTTAGATATAATATTTGAAAAGACGAGATTAGAAGAAAAAAATAATAAAAATGAAGCAAATGATAAAATAGAGCAACAGCACCTTGGTTAATGAGAGCATGTCATCATTTGCAATAAAAAAAGGTCTGCTTTATACACAAACCAAACTCATTATATGCAAAAACAAAACAAGAAAACAGAAAAATCTTCTTTTCATTTTAATTTTAGCAACTCAAATGATTGTGGCAATTATTAATCTCTCTCTCTCTCTCTCTGAGATTGAAGAATTGATCTTGGTACTGCGAGGAAACTAAGCATGATTATTGGATATAAAACGGGTATCCCCACCCTACCTCATTATTGGGGTTTGTGTTGTAATTGTCAATTTTATTTGAGCCCCATTTTTTCTTTTAAAAAAATACATTTTGTAATAGTGTTATGGTGGAGAATGTATAGTTAAAAATAAGGAAAAAAATTTGAGTTTCTATGTAATATCATACTCGCTTGAAAAATTATAGATCCGTCTCATATTTCATATCTATACCCATGTCGTATCGTGTCGACGGAGAGAACCTAAAAAAAATATATTAAGTTTACGTTAAAATTAAATGATATAAAAAACTTATTCGCTTAAAAGTGCAAGTGCACGATATCACAACTAGTAAAACTATGACTCTGAATTACGATGAATAAAAGTAAATTAAGCTATAAAATTCTCACATGGTCGCATAAACCATATTAAGCATATACACCATTTATGATTTTCGTTGTTTTGGCTGAAACTCATAAATCTGCCCTCCATATGGTTCCCAATTCATTCAAAAGTTGATCACTCTTCTAAAAACACTAAGAACAACGAAAAAGAAACAAGAGCATGGAAAATATACTATAATGCCAAAATACGAAAGTACAAATTGAACCATTAAAATTAGGCTACATCATATTTTTTTTTCTTGCCTTCAGAGCGCAACAAACATTCTTGCCTCCACTTGGGCCCCTTCACTTTCCAATTTTTGCCTTCTTCTCTCCTATTGCTGTTGTCGGAAATTCAACTATCGCAATCGAAAGAACAAATTAAATGAGCAGAAAAAATATAAAACAGTAGATGAAACGAGGTATGTCAAAGCAAATCT
>CAIGRN010014563.1:0-14598 GCA_903798345.1 Fraxinus anomala
ATTTTTTCGATACAAATTTCTCAATATAATTTACATCATTTTATTATGAAATTTTACATGAGAAATGACATCAAAAGATTTCGGAATTATACATCCGAAAAAGTCAAATTTACATGGGTATATTTTTTTAATGTAAATTTTCGAATATAATATTACTCGAATTTTTTTTGTAATTTTGATTGTATCCCTAATACAAAATATCTACATCCGCCCTGCATTTCACCAAAACTTCATCAATTACCTTCATTTGATCAATTTAAATGATTTCGAATTGGTCAGTGCTCAAACCCGCTTGAAACGGTTAAAAGGGAAAAACAAAACAAAAAAATAGAAAAGATGTAGAAAAAAAAAGAAAAAAAAAATTGAGAAATGAAAGGTCTTATCCCCAACCCCACAAAGCCAAATTGTCACCGTTACCACCACCATAAAACTGTAACAACTTGACCCCACAACATCACACATATTACGAGAGCACGTTACACGCATAACATGATAGACTTATGTTACATTAGTATGATACTATGTTACGTTCTACAACATTGGCATGCTTTCAATACGACTCACAATTATCAGACTATCACAACATGCTTCCATCATAAGCCAACACCTACAAAATTCCAATACATTCCACCGACAACACCATGCTCAGAATGAAGCCTTTATAACACCATTATCGTCTACCTCCATTACAAATCACCACTACTACCATCAACATCGATATGTCTCACCACCCTCGCCATCATCGAGGCACGCCAAAAAATCGTCTTAAAACCTATCTTATTACCAACACCATCGCAATCGTCAATTTTTACATTTGTTCCGTATGTACTCTCCTGTTAATTTTTCCTACATGTATACAAGGCAACAACTTCCTCAACATTTCTTTATTGACGCATAAAAATGAAATTTAAGATCAAAACGAATCGTACAATTTAAGCTTGTAAATTCATTATTTCCAAAATAGATAAGAAAATTATTATTATTATTAAATCATTAGTTCCCTAACAAAAATAGAAGCGGACTAGTAAATAAATTTTTTTAAGTGTAAATTGAACTGATATATAATATATTTGAGTAAAATATGTATTTTTAAAAACTAGGTGACGTGTTCAATTTAGTTTCCTGATTTTTAACTATCGAAATCTATCGAACAATTTCCAAATGGCTTGATCGATTAGGAATCGAAACATCAATGGATCTATATGGAACTAGGGGAGGATATCTAGTGGTTCGTTCTGAGTATTTCAAAACCTAAACCACTTATGAGTTAACACAGTTCAATTTGGACGATTTGTAACAAATTTTCAAACAAAATCATTTTAAGCGGTTTGAATTTTTTTTCTTTCAAATCAAATCAAACTACTTCAATTTTTAAACCAAGTCAATCCAAATCATTTTTTCGGTTTTTTTTAGGATTTAAAACTACGGTTTAACAAAGAAAAACATATATCGAATAAGTTTAATCATAAATATTAGTTTAAAATTTCACATTAAAACATAAATAGCACCATTAAAAAATATTATGAACTAAAATTATATATTTTAATAATTATAATGTAACAATATGATATAAATATTTTAACCTTTTAGTCCATATTAATTGGCGAAACATCTGCAAATGCAGCACATGCTTCATTCTCTCCATAATTATAAAAATATAGTACATGAATGATCATAGTTATGATATAAAATAACTAATAGAAAGATCAAATATGATAATACCTTCTATAACTTTTCGTGAATCATCCAATTATCGTAACTCGTCCAATTGATGAATCATTATAAGTTTTTTGTTACTATGCAACCAAATTTTAAGGCAAATCATTCTCTCAACCATATTTACACTCTACGAACTCCTAAGGTAATCAAAAATTCTACCACTAAAAGGAAATGCATACTCGAAAATAATTGTGGATATTTGAATAGTTAACACATTTTTAGCAATTTAGAGGAAAGTCTTTTATTTATTTGTATTCAATTTCCATCAAAGTAATATATCGAAAGATTCATTGGTCAAATTTTCAAAACGATTATTTATATAATCAACTAAATCATCATAACAATTAACGATAGAACCTAGAAACCAAGTTAAAATGTAAATAATTAATTGAGTGACCTGACCAAGAAATTGAGATGCAAATAAAAAAAAAAATTGTTGTCTGTTGAAAATTTAAGAGAGTAGGGCACAAATTAGAACAAAATAATACAATACAACTACCAATAAAATATAGTAAACAATTACCAAAAATATAAGAAAATTTGGATAATCTGACCTAGATATTTAGTCGAAATTCGAGAAAGTTATTATTGAAAGAAAAATAAATGTACGAATTTGAATTAAAATCTAGATTTAATTGTCTAATAAGTTGTAATGGACAATCAATGAGTATGATTTAGCACCAGTTGTTCAATACTTCACCTAATTTGAGTGTTTTGCGATAAGTATATTTTTGCACACTTATTTAATACATAAATATGTTTATTAATGATGCAAATAGCGGATATCAACTCACAATTGAGTAATTTTGGCTTTTGTAGGTCATAAATCTCAAATGGAAAGAGAACAAGGCAAAAATGAGGAAAAATGGACTAAAAATGTGCAAAATTGTGAAGTTGGGAACTGAAGTGCATACATTGTAAAGTTGAAGACCTTGGAGTGCAATTCATGGAGGGAGCAATTGAAAGAAAAGTTAAAATTTGAGGACCAAATAATACAAGATTAAAATTGAGGAACCATGAGTACAAATTATTAGAGAACTTGTATCCAAAAAGAAAAAGAAGAAGAAGAAAAAAGAAGAAGAGAAAAAGAAAACAGGAATCATTTGGCAGCGCGTAGGCGCCACTTTAAACCTGGGGGACCTTTTTAATTTATTTCCAAAATTTGGGGACTTGGCTGCAAATTTTCCATGTTTTTAAATTTAAAAAAAAAAAAAACCGGCAGCTACAAGAGGGATTAGTCTTCTTCCTTTTTTTTTTTTCTCCCTTTTTCATTTTCCTTTCTTTCATTTCATTTTCTTCTTTCTTTTTATCTACTTTTTTTTTCTTTTGATTCTTCATGGTATTTTGGGGAAAACCATGGAGCATACAAAGAAGAATACATCAAGGAAGATGGAGAAATATTTAGGGAAAGTCAAGACATATTATTGAAAGAAAAATAAATGTATGAATTTGAATTAAAATCTAGATTTAATTGTCTAATAAGTTGTAATGGACAATCGATGAGTATGATTTAGCACCAGTTGTTCAATACTTCACCTAATTTGAGTGTTTTGCGATAAGTATATTTTTGCACACTTATTTAATACATAAATATGCTTATTATTGATGCAAATAGCGGATATCAACTCACAATTGAGTAATTTTGGCTTTTGTAAGTCATAAATCCCAAATGAAAAGAGAACAAGGCAAAAATGAGGAAAAATGGACTAAAAATGTGTAAAATTGTGAAGTTGGGAACTGAAGTGCATACATTGTAAAGTTGAACACCTTGGAGTGCAATTCATGGAGGGAGTAATTGAAAGAAAAGTTAAAATTTGAGGACCAAATTATACAAGATTAAAATCGAGGAACCATGAGTACAAATTATTAGAGAACTTGTATGCAAAAAAAAAAAGAAGAAGAAAACAAAAGAAGAAGAAGAAAAGAAAACAGGAATCATTTGGCGGCGAGTAGGCGCCACTTTAAACCTGGGGGACCTTTTTAATTTATTTCCAAAATTTGGGGACTTGGCTGCAAATTTTTCAGGTTTTTAAATTAAATAAAATTTGGGGACTTGGCTGCAAATTTTCCAGGTTTTTAAATTTTTTATAAAAAAAAACCGGCAGCTACAGGAGGGATTAGTCTTCTTCCTTTTTTTTTTCTCCCTCTTTCATTTTCCTTTCTTTCATTTCATTTTCTTCTTTCTTTTTATCTACTTTTTTTTTTTTCTTTTGATTCTTCATGGTATTTTGGGGAAAACCATGGAGCATACAAAGAAGAATACATTAAGCCCCTGTTTGAAACCCATTTTTTTTTTTTCATTCTATTTCTCATTCTTCATTTCAACCACACATTTTATCAATAAAATAATATTACACATAAATCCAAAAATTTTCCTTACTTTTTAACCACACAATCTTNACCACAAGGTACACTCAATTATGCCCTGTTTGAAATCCATTTTTTTCTCATTCTATTTCTCATTCTTCATTTCAACCACACATTCTATCAATAAAATAATATTACACATAAATCCAAAAATTTTCCTTACTTTTTAACCACACAATCTTCCATCAATCGCTATTCAATTTTTTTTTTTTTTTACCCAGAATGGGTGTCAAACATGGACTAAGGAAGATGGAGAAATATTTAGGAAAAGTCAAGACTAAACTCAGAAAAAAAAAAAAAAGAGTTTTATCTATAATTTTGTATTTTCTCACTTGTTTTGTCATATTTGTAATAGATTGCTATAAATATTCTCCTTCGTATCATATATATAACATGAATTAAGTATTTTTGTTATGATTTATGATTGAAGGTAACGTAGCTTTAATTAATCTTAATATTTGTGTACGATGGTTTCCTCTCTCTATAATTTTCAATCAATGGACTCAAGGGTTTGAACGCATTTACCTTAGTTTTGAAATATTTTTTTCATGCAAGTTTTTTTTCTCTACAAAAGTAATTTTCTCAAATAAAAAAAGAAAAAGTAAAGTAAACCTTACTTACGTGGTCTATTTCAAGTTTCAACCCCTAGAATGTCGTGGACTTCATTATGTAGCGCATAGTCGCATATGTGTGTTACACACGCCGATACTGCAACATATTCCTTGCTTTTCTTCGAATCCCATCAATAAAATCCCAACCTTTCACTGTTTCCCACCATAAACTCATTTCAATTCCTGTAAAGATCGCAGCTTTTTCAACCTTTGCCGAGTATAAAAACCCTGATTTCTCGAATTTGATAAAAAAAGGAAATAAATCTCAAGTTGCCCTTTTGAATTCCAAGCATCTTTGCAACTTTTTTGTTGAATCAAGCCTTTTTTCACAGAGTAATTACTTGAATTCCTCTCCCAGCTGAGCTCCGAATTGAAAATTTCAGGGTTTTTCGAATCAATTGTTTTGTCATATTTGTAATATATTGCTATAAATATTCTCTTTCGTATCATATATATAACATGGATTAAGTATTTTTGTTATGATTTATGATTGAAGGTAACGTAGCTTTAATTAATCTTAATATTTGTGTATGATGGTTTCCTCTCTCTATAATTTTCAATCAATGGACTCAAGGGTTTGAACACATTTACCTTAGTTTTGAAATATTTTTTTCATGCAAGTTTTTTTTCTCTACTATTGATATATGGAAAATAGGCCCTATACAAAAGTAATTTTCTCAAATAAAAAAAGAAAAAGTAAAGTAAACCTTTCTTACGTGGTCTATTTCAAGTTTCAACCCCTAAAATGTCGTGGACTTCGTTATGTAGCGCATAGTCGCATATGTGTTACACACGCCGATAATGCAACATATTCCTTGCTTTTCTTCGAATCCCAGCAATAAAATCCCAACCTTTTACTGTTTCCCACCATAAACTCATTTCAATTCCTGTAAAGATCGCAGCTTTTTCAACCTTTGCCGAGTATAAAAACCCTGATTTCTCGAATATGGTAAAAAAGGACATAAATCTCAAGTTGCCCTTTTGAATTCCAAGCATCTTTGCAACTTTTTTGTTGAATCAAGCCTTTTTTCACAGAGTAATTACTTGAATTCCTCTCCCAGCTGAGCTCCGAATTGAAAATTTCAGGGTTTTTCGAGGAAAAAAAAACATTTAAATTTAACCTAAAAACTCCAAAGATTGAATCCCGTCTCAATAAATCTCTGAAGACTGATTTTTCGAACCAGTGTTTCTGTATTTGAGCTTAAGGGCCATATGAAATAAAGCTTAATTATTTGAAAATTTTGGGGGATTAATATTTAGATTTAAGGAGTTTCTGTATATTAGAGCGCGGAAAAAGGAGGAAATATGGAAAAATACGAGCTTGTGAAAGATATAGGTTCTGGTAATTTTGGTGTGGCAAGGCTTATGAGGAACAAGGAGACCAAAGAGCTCGTGGCTATGAAATACATCGAAAGAGGACACAAGGTTTGTACTCTCTGTATGTTCTAACAGATCACTGATAGTGTTATCAATTTTCAGTTATTATGGAATATTGTGTTTTGTGGGCGTTGTGTGATGTGTGTGTGTGTGTGTGTGAAAAGCTTTTCTATATTTCAGGTTTCTTTTATGTAGATGTGTATATGATTTATATGAGATTGAATCTTGTTGAAGTTTGTGAATTGGTGCTCAACTTCATTAGTTTTTTGGTGTAGATCGATGAAAATGTAGCACGAGAGATCATAAACCACAGGTCACTTCGGCACCCAAATATAATTCGGTTTAAGGAGGTGAGAAACTTTTCCAAGCTATCTCCTATTCGTGGGATTATTAAAGAATGAAGTAAACTTTTCCATACTAAGGATAATTTTGGAAGTTGGATTAGTTAGTACTTGATGGTATTAAATAAAAAAAGGTAAAATTTTGTCCACTTTTCTCTCCAATACAATCTAATGCTGCTCATTATATATGCGTTAATTGCCTGTAAAGGTTTCATTTCATTCTCTTCTTGTTTATGGTGGCGGGAGTCTAATTTTCAGGTTGTTTTGACTCCCACCCATCTTGCCATTGTCATGGAGTATGCAGCTGGTGGTGAGCTTTTTGAGAGAATCTGCAATGCTGGAAGATTCAGTGAAGATGAGGTATTATAACACTCCCTCAACCCTTTCTCTTCGCTGTGCTGCAGGAAAATTGGGACATGGGGACTCTAAAGAAACACAAATGTTGGCATTCTAAACATTGTATTTTCTTATGATTAACGGTTTCCACTTCAAATTTTTAGTCCAGGTACTTCTTTCAGCAGCTTATATCTGGAGTTAACTACTGCCACTCCATGGTAAGTGAGATTAGTAATTTATTAAGCTGTACCGTACTTGTACATCATTTATCTTGCATATGTTTGCATATTTTGCTACTATATTTCCTTGATTTCCTCTTGATCTGCAGCAAATATGCCATATAGATTTGAAGTTGGAGAATACCCTTCTGGATGGAAGACCTGCTCCCCTGCTAAAAATCTGTGACTTTGGTTACTCAAAGGTATTACACTGTCATCTACAAAGTTTGTAATTGTTAATTATTTGAAATAAAACTCTGGCTTTGCCATTTCAAGCACATTGTAATTACTATGTCTGCATTTATATTCTTTAGTCATCTCTGCTGCACTCAAAGCCCAAATCAACAGTTGGCACGCCAGCTTATATTGCTCCGGAAGTTTTATCTAGAAGAGAATATGATGGAAAGGTAAACACGTCGTGACATATTGGTACTGGTGTTACTCAATGTTTCTCAAATTTCCTTCCATATTCTTTTGTTTTAGTAAACTCGATTATGTTCTTTAGTTTATCGTGGCTACATATTTCCAATAATCACAAAAATAGATTTATATTATTTGGAAATTTAGATGTTTGCTTTTGATAAATTTATAAGAGTTCATTTAACCTCTATATAGCAATTAGCTCAAGGTAAATACACGCTTCAGTAAACATTGATTTGGTGTATTCTCTCCCTCTAGGCACGCATTTGGGGCAGAAATATTGCTCTTCAGGGTTTGTTAACTTTCCTCTGTGTTTATCTTGTTATTCAGTTGGCTGACGTGTGGTCATGTGGAGTGACACTTTATGTGATGCTGGTTGGAGCATACCCTTTTGAAGACCAAGATGATCCAAAGAACTTTAGGAAAACTATCCAAGCAAGTTTCTTCATTTGATCTTTTTAAATTTTAGGAGGCTCTAGTATTTTACATTCCCGAGGGACATGAAAAATTGTTCTGATTGTTGCTAACTCATCTTTGATGTTCTTTTCCAGCGAATAATGTTCAGTACAAGTTCCCTGACTATGTTCACATATCTCAAGATTGTAGGCACCTACTTTCCCGCATATTTGTTGCCAATCCAGCCAGGGTATGTACACTATTAACGACGATTAAGTTTGTTTGGAAACTGATTTCAGGCTTATTTGGGTGGACACCTATTATTATAAGCTAGGCTATATTTAGTATTTACGACTATTGTTACACCTAGAGTGATGGTAAATACCCCTTTGTATACCTTTTCTCGCTTACCACTCACTCATGTCATTGGTCCCCTTGTTCACAATGGGAATGAAAATTATTTTTACTGTCGTGAATTTTGTTGATAATATGCCATAGGAAAATGAATTTAGCATTATTTCAAATCCTTGCTCAATGCCTTTGCCTTTGTACTTGTCTGTCGAAGGATAAAGTAACAGCAGAAGAAAGCTTCCATGAAATTTTGGTTGAATCTGGATAATTCTTTTATCTTGTCTTGTGACATGAAATTTTGGTTGAATCTGGATAATTCTTTTATCTTGTCTTGTGATTGATAATTTTGCAATTTTAGTTTATGCTGGATTATTTCATATATGTTACTTTTTATTATTATTATTATTATTGAATGCCCACTCCCCCCGCCCCACCCACCCACGCAAAAAATAAAAATAATTTTTTTTTTGTTTTGGCTGTCATAAACATAGTTGAGCGTAGGAATGCATCCATTTTCCATTCCTATTTCTCCATTTGATGCATGTTTGGTGAGGTAGATTACATAGTACTAGACAATTATTAAAGAAAACAAAAAAAGGTTAAAATCTTGCCCGTTGCAATATCCTGTTTTATCTAACACCACTTGCCAAACTTGTACTTAGTTTTGTTGTAGCGATAGAAAGCTATTCTGGATTTTTTATATTGGTTTCATATGCAAATGTATCACTATATGGATGTTGTGTTGGTGCAGAGAATTACAATCAACGAAATCAAGTCACACCCATGGTTTTTGAAAAATTTGCCAAGGGAACTGACTGATGCAGCTCAGGCCGTGTATTATCGAAAAGGAAACCCTACCTATTCCCTTCAAAGTGTCGAGGAAATAATGAAAATCGTGGAAGAGGCCAAGACGACTCCTCAGGCCTCTCGTTCACTTGGAGGCTTTGGTTGGGGAGGCGAAGAAGATGAGGATAAAGATGAAGATGTAGAAGAGGAGGACGAAGAAGACGTTGATGAGTATGAAAAACAAGTGAAAGCCGCACATGCAAGTGGAGAAGTGCGTCTCTCTTGAGGCCTCCTATCTACCTCTTGAGTCGAATTATATCTGAATTTGCATGGTAAATAAGTAAAAAGCGTGTAAATTCAAGAGACTTGTGCTTTTGAATTACTGGGTTAGTAAATTTGGATGATTTTGTGTAGAAATGGTGTGATGGTATGAATTTGATCATGTCGATGGATTTCGATGTAGATTTGATTACTCCGGTTTGTGTTGTTTCTGGATTATTTTTTGTTGGGATTTCTGGTTCAACTGTGAATTTTGATCCAACTCTACGAGTATGCATGTATAGTTGGATGTGTGATTACTGCGTCAAGACCTGTGTTATTGTTGTGAACGTATAGACGTAATCTGACACGTGCGTTCAAAAAAATTGTGCTGGTTGGCAAATGTTTGGCTAAGCTTAAAAACGTATGCTTATGAAAAAAGTTTAAGGGTAGTGGAAAGTAGTTTGCTTATTTAGAGCATGTGTTGGCTAGTTGTAAAAGAAGTGAGTTATTTTAAGCTTCAAATATAATTTCAAAAGTTACTTTTTTTACATACTTTGTGACCACACTATTTTTAAGAATTACTGCTTATAAACCCTTAAAAGCTCAACCGCGCTAGCAATGATGGATGACTTTTAAAGTGGAGATGGATTTTCTATTGGATGATGTCAAAATTTGGTTCTAGTACGTCTTCTTGATCATACTTCTCCTAAGATGCAATTGGGATTATCCCAATGTAGTGAGTAGTGGGCTTGCCTCAGTATCAGGACAGACAAAGATTTAGGACACATCTACTTTATAAAAGAAGTTGACTCGAACTAAAAGGGAATGTCCCGCTAGAACCTGAAGATGAATCATCAACGAATGACTATAGATATTATGCTAGATTGAACCACCTTTTAGGGTACCAAACCGATTCTCTTATAAAAGGGTTCATGAATAAGATGTCATGCGCCCGAATTTAGAGCGACACCTACAAAATAGACAACCTTGAGGAAATTCCTCACAAGAGGAAAATGTTCATGGAAATATGTTTCATTAACAAGTAATAAAGTGGATATTTTGAGTTCGAGTATCGTCTCACAAAGATTGATTAGTTCTAATTCCAATTATCTTGACCTTAACCGAGAAAATAAAAATGCGGATGCGACTATGAATACTTTAACTAAACTGGATGAAATTTAAATCGAATGCAAGTTGAAGTTTTTCTAATATATAATGAATGTACTAGGATCACGATATGTAATAATTTTTTTAAGCCTAGTTCTGCACTTTGATACACGATTGAAATATTAAAGAATCAATGCTCATAAATTATTTAATAGCCTCTATCAAGTAAAGTCAAATTTATTCTAATATGTGAACATATAGGAATGCATGCGTTTTTGTGAGCACTTAAAGATTCACATAGGACGTAGCGATATATTTTTATCTCTTATCGGATCTTATGATGATTCATACTGCGTCGAACATATTCCTCTTCTTTCGAATGCATGAAATAAACCACCACACTCACACAATTACGTATATAATAATTATGGAGAAAAGAAATTCATATAAATATTCAGAAATCCCCCAAACGTGTTTTGATGTCAAAGATGTAAAAGTAAAATTTCAAAATCATATTACATAATTTATGTAACCGTAGTACAAAATTATCCTAGTAGTGGAAAAAAGAAAATCGAAAAATAAATAAAGAACGACATCATCAATTCAATTCTTGAGTTTAATCTTCGTTTCGTGGTGTAGCTCATCTTGTTTTTGCCTCTTTTATGCTCTCAAAACCCTTATGAATCTCCCCCCGCATTCCGAACGGCTCTAGGATTTAAATACGTGACCATGATATTGTTTCCATAAGTTTTTCAATTGAATAAGGAAACTAGAATTTCGCATTAAAAAAACTATGTTACCCCATAGTTATGTTGCATGCGACTGCATAGTTATATTGAAAGCGACCCTGAAATTTGCAGAAACCATCTATGCGACTGCATAACTTATTTAAGTTCCAAAATGTTGCAATTTGATCCTCGAACTATGTTTCACATTTGTCGACCTCTTTTCCCACTTTTTCTTCAAACAATATTTCATTCTTTAGCTCAATTTGACCTAGCCATCTCCACATCTTCAATTCTCTCTTCCGGGTCATCTTTCGATTATTTGCATCTTGGTCTTGAACTTTGATTTTCTTTCGTTTTAGTTCTTTTTCACTTTGTTTCTCAGAATTTCCGCCACATTTATTACGTTGTCCTACAAAACACAAATTACATAGAATTAAGCTATATTTCAACATATTTATCAACAATTGTTCGTGTTCGTAACCCGAAATAAGTGTATAAAACGCACTTATCAGAAAACCTTATAATCAATTCAAGGTCCTATCGCATCACGGGCTGAGAATGAATGTGGGAAGAAGATCAAGGAATCATGCGATACTATAGTTAGACACGATCCTCTACAAGAGGAATTACTCCCAATCAAAGAGGTCGAGAGTGAGCATAAGCTCTTCGAGCTTCCCTTCATTTGCTTTGTGGGGGCCACACAACATATAGCTTCCTAAGAGTTAATCATGCAATTAGATATATGAACTCTTTGATTGTTCTTATCGAGTTAGCAAATCTAAAGTCATTCTTTCTATGATTAGGCCTCTTTCTCTGTTGCCTTTTAAGTTTCATAAAGATGAAAGCTTTCGTTGTCTGGGTTCTCTTAGGCATTTAAGCTATATGATATTCTTCTTATTCTTCATCGATCCATAGATTTAACAGTACCGTATCACACAATATGATTTAGTATCGATAATTATCTAAATTTTGAAAGAGGTGTAAAGTGGAATCTAAACACAATTCCTTTGATCCATAGCTAAGTCATCAATAGCTTCGACAAAATTTCAGTCATCTAATTCCCCCGATGACTTGTTTTCTTCCATAAGGGTTTCGTAAGAAAATGGATAGTCTCAAATGACAAGTTTACCCCAGATTAATAAATAGAGGACATAACAGGGAGACTTATTATGATGAGAGAGAGAGAGTTATCGATATTACTAGATACGCATAAATAACACGTGTTGATCATGCTATTTCCTATTTACTCCCGACTATTGTGAATGGACAAATATAAGAAATGAGAAACATACACATCGATTTTGTCCCCACCTTGTTAGGTTTTTAGGCCAAAAACCTCAAAGGATACTAAAGAAAAATCGCGGCCTCATAAAATACATCATAGGTCTCATCCCATCATTGAACACTAATCCCCGATTTGTTGTAGTTAAAAAATCAAATATTTAGTAGGGTTTGATAGTTAATAAAATGAATATTTGAGAAGTTAATAAAAATTGTGAAAGTGGGCATGGGTTGGGTCGGGTCGGGTCGATTTTTTACTCAACCCAAACCTAACCCAACATTATCGGTTTAACATGTTTTTATATGTTGGTTTTTATCGGTGTTTAACATAAAAATATGCATTTTTTAAAGTGTAACTGGTTTTTATGACATTTTAATACGTTTCTCGATGCAGTTTTTTTACGCGTGAACAGGTTTTTATATGCAAATTTTTGATCTTTAACATGTTTTTATTAGGGAACAATACATATTTAATGTGTTCGAAAGATATAATTTCAAAATTAAAAAAATTGTTTCAAAATTTTAAAAATCAGGTCACAATTAAATTTATTAATTAAGTAAAATATTTTATTTATTAAGTATATCAATGTCACAATATTATACAATTTATGGTTACAATTACATACTAGTCACAATCATAAAACACCAATCACAAATTACAAATTTTATAAGTTACAACTTATTTATTAATCACAAACTATAAAATTAATTGGTTAGTATTATTTCTTGAACACAAATCAAAATTTTTATAGATAACAAATTATCAAATTAATAAATCACGTATTATTTGTTGGTCACAAATCACAAATTTCAAATTACAAATTTTATATGTCACAACTTATTTCATGATCACAAATTATCAAAGTAATTTATCATAACTTACCCAATTGTGAATCACGATTATAAATTTTAGTCGTAATCACGCATTTTTTTTAGGTCATATTATTTATTGGCCACAAATTATTTATTTTATCGTCGACGCCAACTGAACGTCGCGCCACATCACCACTAATGCTAGCACCACTACCACCTGTACCACCACCATTTGTAACCATCACCATCATCACCACCGCACAACCGCTGCTACCACCATAGCCTGCAGTAGCACCACCACCTCACCATAACCATTACCACCACCTCCATCACCACCACCACCACCATTTGCAACCCACCAACAACTACTAACAAAAATCATCCCAAAACGTCAACTAAGTTACAAATCAGGGGAGTAAGAAACCACCCCCAAAACTTCATCGTCGCTGCAACGACATTGTGAGCGGGCTGAGTGTCGCGCATAGCGGTGTGTATGCCGCTATGCAACAACAAGTGTCATTGCACAATATGCTCACATCATCACGCCGACTGTGGCCTTCCATTGGTGGTGTGCAATAAAGAGAGAGAGAGAGAGAGAGAGAGAGAGAGAGAAATGATTAGGGTTTGGAAGTGAAATGCGGTGGGGTGGGTTTGTAGAATAATTTTATTTTATAATATTATTATAATATTAAAAATTTGAACTATCACCTGATTTTTTAATAAAAAACTTTTAAATCTGATTTTTTAATTGAAAAGTTAGAAAAAAATGTGAGTAATTTTTACTTTTTATTGTCAGTTTTTTTTTTTTTTTTCAACAGGTTTTTACAAAATGGGCCTCCAAACTTGGTTGGGTTGGGTTTCATACCATGAGCGGGTTGGATTTGGATTGAGCAAAAAAATCGATCCAATCCAACCCAACCAAACAGAAAAATCTATCCAACCCAACCACGCCAACTCATAGACCATGGTTTTGTGTGATACCAGCTTTTATAACTCACCTTCTTTCCTTCCATTATTTAGTTCCAAAAAGTTCAGCTTTCTCTCGTTTCATTTCCATGGCGGCACAACCAAGAGGTGCTAGGGGTAGGGGCAGGGGCAGACCTGTAATTTTGGTGATATACACTGTTTGTATGCGAAACCATGCAGCACCACTTGGAGGTTATGCGGTTGACGGCTGCGGAGAATTTATACCAACCGGAAGCGCTGGAACTCGCGAGGAACTCCTGTGTGCTGCATGTAATTGCCATCGGAACTTCCACCAAAGGGTTGTGATGGAGATTCCACCACCACCACCCCGCCGAGCACCCAGAGCCGCTCGCCGTGCCAATCCAGCAGCGGATTTACCTCCTCCCCCGAGAGCACCACCGCAGCCGGCTGTTGAAATGAATTATCCGCTTCCGAGTCCACCATCGAGTGAATCAAGCTGCGACAGTTGAATGATAAATGCTGTTGTTGGTGAGAATTTCAGATTAAGATCTGAAAAGAA
>CAIGRN010014568.1:0-28960 GCA_903798345.1 Fraxinus anomala
AAAATAATTACAAAAAATAAAAAAAATAATACAAAAAAATAAAAAAAAAATTAAATGGGGCGGTAAACGGGGCAAATCTTCGCCCCACCCCGCCCCGCCCTCGCCCCGCGCCCCACCCCGCCCCACCTAATGTGGGGCGGGGCACGGGGCGGGGTGGGAGATTGTCTCCGCGGGGCGGGACGGGGCGGGGTGGGGATGCCCCGCCCCGAACCCGCCCCACTGCCATCCCTACGCTCGAGCGAGTGAGGGGCGATGGTCTAGCGACGATATTTCTGATTTTATAGCTCGAACCAACTCTTGACGACAATCCAGTAAAAATTCACGCCGTTTTCCTCCTTATTCCAAACTCGAAACCCTAAAACTACTAACTAAATTTTGAACAAATTGCACATTACTCCTTGATCTTTAACAAATTATACAATTAAGTCGTTTTGTTCACATAATTTGCCAATAATATAAAACAACTCAAACCTAACAGAAACAATAAAAATTTCAATTTTTAAATCTAGAATTTGATGTTTGGGTCAAATAAAAAAGAATAAACAGAAAGTATTATTATTTATCTATAATATTTTGTCATAGAATATAGACCGTTGTTTTATGTCCCTGTTCGGTTAGGATTAAAATCAGTTTTTAGCGGATTTTGATAAAAATTGATAAAATATGTTTCTGAAAAGTTGTGGATCACATTAAGTATATGATTAAAATTAATTATTAATTTTGTATATTTAAGAAAAAAGGTTTTATAAAAGGAAAATATGAATATGAATTGCGCAATATTAGCAAGTATTATTAAGTATATAATTAGGTTGCCTGTAATTATGATTATAACTTATTAAATCACTAAATTTATGCAATTATATTATTATCAATATTGCGTAGTTACAATAATCTTGTACAAACTAACAAATGACTAAAGTTTTGCAATCAAGTTAGGTATTCTAAAAATGTGATGCCAAATCATGAGACAAACTTCTAACATCCTCCTTGAAAGACTTAGTTTACGGTTGCAGATTAAAATTCAATTAAATTTTCTAATCAAAATTAAAAATTAATTTTAACAAAACATTTGTTGGAATCCACAACTTTTTAATTACATATTTCATCAACTTTAGTTAAAATATAAAAAATTTTAATCCACACCAAACATGATTTTATTTTACTTAGGAAAATTTGTAGTAAAGGCTCCACACATTTTAAATATGTGCAATGAGGTCCTAATCCTTGTAATCTTAACATCTTCAACCCAAAAATTTGTTAGTTGACAAACGTTTGACCTTAATTTGAATAATTTAATGCACGATAAAGAAACTAATTAAAATAAGTGAAAATTATATAAACTAAGTGTTTTCAAGATCTCATTTCATAATTAAGAGTTCAATTTTTAAAAAAAAAAAAAAATCAAATATAATTAAAATTCTAAATATTAATAATTATATAATAAAAATAAATTAATTAACACACCATATCCACTCCCATCTCATTCCCAAACCCTAAATTTATCTTCATTCATCTGTCTCATTTCTCTCTATATCTCACCCCTTCTATCTCATCCTACCCCATTCAAATCTCTCTCTCGACTCTATACACTCTTCTTCACAAATGGACCGTTGCCGTCGAAGAGCCCCATCATCGACGACCGTCTCTCTACAACAACGATCGGTGTGCAGCGACATCACCTCTGTGCGCTGCAGATCGCACCTTGTAGCTGTGACACCGTTGCATAGCGATGCTGTAGACCACGCCTGTAGCGGTCCCCATCGCCGCCGTTGTTGTCGTCACCCATCTCTAATCACTCTCATCCATGTCCTCTCCTGTATCTGCATTTGCCTATATCTCTCATATTTTGTATCTGCCAGCAAAATCGTCAGCGATCTGTATCTGCATATATCTCTCCTATTCTGTATCTGTTTATTTGGATTTTATTTTTTGTGGTGGGGGTTTCTATGTTGTTTGTGGTGGTGATGTTGGCAATGCTTGTGAGGTGGTATTGATGTTGTTAGTAGGTTTGGTGTTTGTGTTGGCTGTGACGATGGTTGTGGCGGCGACGGTCATATATGGTGGTGATGGCTGTTGTGACCGATAAATTGGTTAATGGGTGGTGGCGGTGCTATGGCGACAAAGGCGCCTCGTGCAGTGAATGGTAGTAGTAGTGGTTTACATGTTTTGGGTGGTTTTTGTTGGTGGCAATGGTGGTGGATCTAGTGGTGATGGTGGACCTGGCAGTGGATGTGGGTTTTGTTAGATCAACGGTGGATCTGATGGTGGTGTTGTTGGATTTGTGGTTGCGGTGGTGGTGATTTTGTTGATACTGGTGTGGTGGCGGTGATTTTTGTTGATATAGGCCGTGGTGGCGATGGTTTTTGTTGACACGTGTGGTGGTGGTAGTGGTGGAGGAAGTAGGGTGGGGTTGTGACCAATTATTTGTTGATTTTAACCAATAAATTGGTTATTGTGACTAATTATTTAATTAATTGTGATCAATAAATTGGTTAATTTGTAATCAATAAATAATATATGATATATGAAATGTGATTGTGACTTACAATTTATTAAGTTGTGATCAAGAAATTATTGTGACCAATTCATTTTATAATATGTGACCGTTAAACAAGTTGTAATTTATGAAATTTGTGATTTTGTGATCGATAAATAAATAGTGACTTATAAAAGTTTTTATATGTGATCGAGAATAATTTGTGACATATAAATTTTTTGATCTGTAACCCAGAAATAATTTGTGATTTATAAAAAAATTTAACTGTAACTCAGAAATAATTAGTTTAGTGATCGAGAAATAATTTGTGACCAATTAATTCAATAATTGTGACCTTAATATATTTAATTAATTATTTCATAAATAAAATATAATTAATATCTGATTTTTGAAATTTTAAACTTTGTTTCTTAATTTTGAAATATGTAGTACTTATCTCTTACTTATGAAATTTTTCCTTAAAATAATTAAAGATATAAATAAATTTAAAGACATTCATCTTTTCCATTCATTCAACCCCAAGCCCCAACCTACCCTAACCTTACGAGCCATCGAAATCGCTACCAAATGGGAATTCCAATCCCCATTCTCAAATCCTCATTCTTCCTTGAAAAACTCTTCAAAATGTTGTATCAATTGTTAGCCCGCTAAAGGCTCTGTACGTAGACACCCATTTTTGCATAGAAGCAAATCTTGGGGCAAAATTGTGAAGCATTTTGCTAAAATTCCTTCTTCCCTTTTGCTTTTCCAATTTCAAATGTCTATAAATTTGTCGAGATGCTGAAAAGGCAGTGTGGCTCAAAAAATTTCTAATAGACATTGTGGTGGTGCTTTCAAATCCCTTGACACTGTATTGTGATAGCACTGAAGCAATGACAAATGCTAAATAATTAAGGAGTCATCAGAGGTGTAAATAGATAAAACGAAAATACTTTTAAGAGAGATTGTTGATAGAGGAGACGTGATTTTCAATAATCTTTCCATTGGGGATAACATTGCAAACCATATATTAAAAGCCTGTCGACTAAAGTTTTCGAAGACATCTGCACGACATTGATTTGCAAGAGATGACACGAATACTCCAGGGAAAGTGAGGGATTCCTTGGATAGTATGCCCAAATAGTATACTTTTGCTATTGTAGAAAAACGATTTATAATAAAATAAATTCTTGTTTTATTTATTTAGTGTTGTCATATTTTATTTAATATTGAGCATAGAAATAAATGTGTAAATGATCACTTGCAATAATATAAATTGGGCGCTTATATGGAGAAGCATAGTGTGAAATAATTTATATTTGATCATAAATAAATTGTTCACATTCAATGTATAAATGTTTGTACCCTTTTATTAAAAGATTATATTGTTGATGGTTTAGAATTCACGATTGAAATTTGTCTTCATTGTAGAGATAATTTTATGGTGACACTACTACATTCTAAATGGAACACCGACCACATGTCGAATTTAATTCTATAACATACGGAAAATTAAATGTCACTTGATCACCTGTATTTTCGCAGGGGTTATGTATATATTTCGTGATTGTATTGATTATTTGGTTCATTAAAATTTCATATTAAAGCTATAACTAACTAAAAGTTAGATTAAAGTTATAACTGACTAAAACTAATTAAATAATATAGTCTCCGATAACGACGTTAAAAATTTGATCGTACGAAATTCTACAAGTAAACGGTATCATGGACAAGTAATAAAGTAATGAATAAGATATTATCCCACGGAGACTATGTATTTAATCTAGGATTAATTAATGCTAACTCTAATCAAATAGTCAAGTTTTGATTGTCAATTCTATGCTAATTTATCTAATTAAACCAAGTATTCTGATGAGTCAATTATGAACGCTTTGTAAGATTAGGTTGAGTGATTACTAAGATTTCGAATTCACATTATTAATCTAATTTAATAAAATTCAATATCATGACAATATTTATGCATTCTTTTTTACCAATACTCCTAAATTATTTAATAATCACTCTCGAGCATAATTAAATCCATCATCTTATGTGATCTTCCTAGATTTTTATGAAAGATATAAACATGAAAGCAAACATTAAAACACTAGAATATCTATTGAAATCATGTAAGGCATATGTGTATATCTCTAATCTTTATGGGACCTCACAACAATTGCTATAACGTACCATTTATCATATTGTCTCTTTCGATAACAATAAAATTCACACATCAATTCAATTAGTGACCAAGTGAATGCATTAAACCTTACAATAATCATCCAAGAATAAATACATATTTAACATCAAAATATTGAAATCATATTAAAATTTCATAATAAGGGTTCATCTATATCTTAGTAACTGATAAAGGAGCAATCGACTCAGATGACGCTGAGCTGTCAGACAGCACGTTGATTGCGCTAAGATATCACGAGTTAGCAGATCAACGCAAATATGGCAAGTGAACATAATCTTTTCCTAATTGGGTGATATTTGGACGAGTTTTGGTAATTTGGCCATAACTGTGGCTACGGTTATCGGAATCACGCTCATGACCCCAATTCGAAAAAAAAATTCGGTGTACACATCGTGGCCACCAAGGGCAAAATTCGGAAAGCTATGCTAGGTGCGAATCATTTTCTAGGGTAAAATCCATTGTTTTCCTTTTTAAATTCCAATTTTAAGTTATTTTTTGTCCTTTTTAGTAATATTCTGTTTGCCTTTTTAAGATAGGTTATGAACTCGGATTGAGTTGAATTTTTGGAATTTTATTTCTTTTATTACGTACTATCTTTCTTATGAATATTGAGATTTTTCTATTTTTGGTAAAATTCCGATAATCTTGATTTCTTTAGCTATATAGCCCTGCTTGTGGGTTATTTTCGGGGATTGAAGTTGAATAATAAAGTTCTCTTTTTTAGACGTTTTCTCTTGCTTTTCTCTTGCATTTTTATCTGTTTATCACCTGCCTGCAAAATATTCTCTATTCCGTCCGACGTCAGTTGGTATCAGAGCTTCATCATCTTCCTGGGGTAAGATTTCATCAGTCCTATCATGGTTGGTGGTCATGGTTGTCGCGGGCAGGTTCCGAATGGGGAAGTTCCTCTCTATGATCGTAACATTCAGGATGTGACGATTGAAATTTTACGAAGGCAAGTTACGGAGTTAACTCAGTGTCTGGCGGCGTAGGATTTTGATGAAGTGGAGGGTCACGAATCCAATTCCAGTTTCAAAAATCCATATCACCATCGTGCTTGATTCGGGGAGCACCGTGGTCGGGAGGATCGGCATGGAGACTTTGGCTTCAGAGTAGATCTGCCTGAGTTTTTCGGTACATTGCAGGCCGAAGGATTTGTTGATTGGTTGAACGAAGTGGAGTGTATCTTCGAGTTTAAGGAGGTCCCAGATCGTATCAAAGTGAAACTGGTCGCCATTAAACTGAAGGGTAGAGCATCTGCACGGTGGGAAAAACTGAGGCGTTCACAGGACAGACAAGGCAAGACCAAGATCACTAATTGGGAAAAGATGAAGAAGAAAATAAAAGGTCACTTCCTTCCTTTCGGCTATACCCAAACCTTGTTTCAGTGGCTTCATTCCCTGAAGTAAGGCATGCGATCAATTGAAGATTATACGGAGGAGTTCTATTAGTTGTTAGCCCATAATGACTTATCTGAGACAGAAGATCAGATGGTGGCACTGTATTTGGGAGGGATTACGACAACCCATAAAAGATGCCCTCAGCCTTCACTCACTATGGACCATTTCTGAGGCATACCAGCGTGCACTGGCGGTGGAAAAGCAACAGAATGGGAGGTCGATAATCCGGAACGAAAGTAACCAGCTAGTTAGTCCCCCAACATTCCGTCCTGGTCAATAGCCACTACGGGAGACTTCTGGTTCAAATATCAAGTGCTTCATATGTGGTGAACAGGGGCATAGGGCAACTGATTGTAGGAAACTAGCTAGTCAAAAGGGTAAAAATCTTCTGATTCAGGAGGATGCAGTAGATGAAACTAAGGAGTTTGGAGAACCTGTGTATGACGATGACGAAGTTGATGATGTATTGTATGGAGATGGCCATGAGACCCTATTGTTCGCAAGAGTTTACTGACCCCCAAGGGCGATTCAGGAGACGACTGGTTGAGGTCCAATATCTTCCACACGACTGCACAGTTGCAGATAAAGTCTGCAAGCTGGTTATTGACAGTGGGAATTGTGAGAATGTAGTGTCCGAAGAGGCTTTCCAGAAATTGCAGTTGAAGGCGGATCGTCATCCCAGACCATATAAATTGTCATGGTTGAATAAAGGCGGTAAGGTAACAGTCGAAAGGTGGCGTCTAGTATCCTTTTCGATTGGCAAAAAATATTTTGATAACGCTTGGTATGATGTCGTGTCTATGGATGCTTGTCATTTTTTGTTAGCCCGACCTTGGCAGTATGATCGTGGTGTTATTCATGATGGACGGAAAAATATAAATTCCCTCAGCATCAAGGAGAAGAAGATTGTGTTGGCACCTCGTCGGGAAGAGACTACTCATACCCGGTAGCCAACAATACCCACTTGCTTTCTATGTCTAGGTTTTTAGTTGAGATTAAGCACGAAGAGATAGTCTATGATTTACTGCCTCTTGGGAATAGTGCAACAGACAAGGATCCAGATTTACCAACAGAAATGCAACAACTACTATCGGAGTTCTCGAGCCTAATGCCAGAGGATCTCCCTCCAGGGTTGCCACCTACAAGGGATATTCAACATTAGATTGATCTTGTTCCAGGTTCGAGTTTTCCTAATTGACCAGCGTATCGCCTCAGTCCCAAGGAAGCTGAAGAGTTACAACGATAGGTGGTTGATTTGTTGGAGAGGGGCTACATTCGTGAGAGTATGTGCCCATGTGAAGTTCCTGCTCTTGGTACCGAAGAATGATGGTTCAATAAATAAATAAAATTACTGTGAAGTACAGGTTTCCAATTCCCCACCTGGATGATATGTTAGATCAACTATCCGGGTCAAAGATCTTATCAAAAATTGACCTTAAAGGTGGATACCATCGGATCAAAATAAGGCCTGGAGATGAATGGAAGATGACGTTTAAGACGCAGCACGACTTATATGAGTGGATGGTCATGCCTTTTGGGTTATCCAATGCGCCCAGCACATTCATGAGATTTATACATCAAATCTTGTGACCTTTTATGGGAAAATTCGTTGTGGTTTACTTTAACGATATTCTCATTTATAGTCCGACGTGGGCGTCACACTTTGATCACCTCCATGCTATTTTTGAGATGTTGAAAAAAGAGTGTCTATTTGTCAATCAGAAGAAGTGTGCCTTTTTCACTACTTCTGTAACTTTTCTCGGGTTTGTTGTGTCTACTGATGGTGTTAATGCAGACCAGTCAAAGACATATTCAATCTTGGAGTGGCCTAAACTGAAGAACTTGCACGATGTCAGAAGCTTCCATGGATTAACATCCTTCTATCTACGGTTCATCAAAAACTTCAGCACTTTGATTGCCCCTATCACAGAGTGCCTCAAGGGGCGTGATTTCAAATGGTCTGAGGAGGCAAAGGTCAGTTTTCAACTGGTCAAGTAGAAGATGACCGAAGCACTAGTGTTAGCACTCCCTGATTTTGACAAAGTGTTCGAGGTAAATTGTGATGCATCAGGCGTTAGCATTTGTGGTGTTCTGAGTCAGTCAGGGCGACCTGTTGCTTTTTTCATTGAGAAGCTGTTAGGATCGAAGAAAAATTATTCCACCTATAACCTGGAGTTCTATTCCGTAGTTCAATCCCTAAAGCATTGGCATCACTACTTAGTGCAGAGAGAGTTCATTCTATTTACTGATCATGAGGCCATGAAGTACATCAATGGCCAACACAAACTGAGTCGACGGCATGCCAAGTGCGTGGCGTACTTGCAGGAGTTAACTTTCACATCGAGGCACCAAGCAGGGAGTCTAAACCGCATTGCTAATGCCCTGAGCCGTCGTACTATACTCCTCACCACCATTACTACCAGAGTTACAGGCTTTGAGACTTTCCTGGATATGTATGCAGCTGATCCTTCCTTCGGAAGGATATTTCAGAAGGTAACTAAGGGTCATCGCCATGATTTTGTTTTACATAATGGTTATCTGTTTCGTGAATTACAGTTGTGCATCTAAGATTGTTCATTGAGGCAGCAAATTATAAGCGAACTTCACAATGAGGAATACTTTGACCGAGATAAGACATTAGCCATTATCTCCTCTGACTTTTATTGGCCCAAGTTGATCGGCGATGTGACTCATTATGTGAATCGTTGTTACGAGTGCCAGCGGTCTAAGGGAGTCCTTACCAATGTGGGTATGTACACTTCCTTACCTGTTTTTGAAGCTCCGTGGTTCGATGTCAGCATGGACTTTGTGTTGGGTTAACCCCACACCCAACGGGCCTCCGATTCTATCCTTGTTGTGGTTGACATATTTTTTAAGATGACCCATTTTATAACTTGCGGGAAGACTATGGATGCTGTTTGGATTGCCCACCTTTACTTCAGAGAGATTGTGCATTTACATGGCGTTCCTTGTTCCATCACTTCAAATCGTGATACCAAATTCATCAGTCATTTCTTGAAGAATTTGTGGGGAAAACTGGGGACACAACTGAATTTTAGCACCGCATATCACCCCCAGACGGATGGTCAGATCGAGGTGGTAAACCGGAGTTTGGGCAGCCTTTTGAGGTGTTTGACAGGTGCTAAGCCGAAGCAGTGGGATTTGGCATTACCTCAAGCAGAATTTGCCTACAACAGGTCGAAGAATAGAACCACGGGGATGAGCCCATTTGAGATTGTCTATGGTCGGAACCCATCCGGGGTACTTGATTTAGCCCATATTCCACGAGTGGGTTGTCTGAGTCACAAGGCAGATGAGATGGCAAAACATCTTCGAGGTATCCATGAACAGGTGAAGCTCGTCATTCACGAAAGTAATGCAAAGTACAAGGTTTAGGCTGATAGTCACCGTCATCAGGTACTTTTTGAAGTTGGTGATTTTGTTTGGGCGGTATTAACTCGTGATCGTTTTCGTATTGGGAAATATAATAAGCTTAAGGAGCGAAAGATTAGACCATGTGGGGTCCTGCAGAAGATCAATGATAATGCCTACAGACTGCGCCTTCCCAGCCATTTGAAGACTTCTGATGTCTTTAATGTGAAGTATCTAAGTTCTTGTTTTGTGGATTCGGATGACACTACTGTAAACTCGATGGCGAGTTATTTCCAACCTGGGGGACTGATGTAGGAGTATTCGAGTCAGAAGATGTCGAATTGTTTGATAGCTCATTGATGGCGTTGAGATACCATGAGTTGGCGGATCAACGCAAAGATGTCAAGTGATTGACGACATTTCCTATTGGGGCCGTTTTTGGACACGTTTCAGTAATTTGGTCATAACTTTGGCTACGGTTATCCGAATCGTGCTCATGACCCCAATTCGAAAAGCTCTTTTCGACACGCACATCATGGTCATCAAGCTTCACTCAATGTGCATCGTTTCGAGGGCAAAATTTGCTATTTTCCTTTCCGAATACTCAATTTTAGTTATTTTTTTGCCTTTTTTAGTAATATTTCGTTTGCTTTTTTAAGTTAGATTATGAACTCAAATTAAGCCGGATTTTTGGAATATTATTTCTCTTATTACGTATTTTCGTTTGGTATGAATATTGAAATTTTGCTATTTTTGGTAAAATTTCGATACTTCTAATTTTTTAGTTATATAACCCGACTTGTATGTTATTTTTCATTCATTGAATGAGTAATAAAGATTTTTCTTGAATTTTTAGCGTTTTCTCTTGCGTTCTTCTCTGTTAATTCTCTTTCACACTTCAGCCTACAGAATAATCACTATTTTCGCGGCATCAAATTGTCATAGGTTTATGTAATTTTGCTCAAACAATTTTTGATCAAACCACATTTTTATCTACGCATTTCGTAAGATTTACAAATACTATTCATTTATTCACCATTATTTCTAATTGTTTATCTTAAATCGATTATAAACAATTCTGAAACATGCATACCTTTATAAATTGTTTATAATCGGTCAAATCAATTTTGATTTACGTATTTCGTGAAATGCACAAATACTACCAACTTATATATAACTCATTTATATCTATTTATAGTTTATAAATAACTTCTAAAACATGCCTTTATATCGAAATTTCTCTATTTGATATGACTATTAAAAAGCTTAAATCAATAAAGTGAGGGAAATATGACAAAACTTATTACAAAAGCTGTCATACATAAGATCCTAATCTTCCTTCAAGTGTGTTGGACTTTCGTTTAAGAGTAACAAACAGTTTTGCCGACACGTTAAAATAACTTCGTTTTTCAATGAAAGGTACAACTACCAAATCTAATACTAGTCGTCTGGATCTGTTGTCATTTCCGATGTCCTAATACTTAAATCCATTCAATTTTCTGCTATATATATCCATTAATTGCTAATGTAAATACGATCGAAACAGATTAATAAAAAAGTGGCATATCATGAAATACAAGAGGCTTCACAAGTGTAATATAGCCCTCGATGAACCAAGTGATGAGAGCAAAGTCATTAGCAACAGATGTGTTAATCTCCAAACAAATGATGACAAGAAGGTGAAAAGCCTGACAGAAGCCATGCACCGAGCCATTTCAGCTCGAGCGTCACCTTCAAATAAAATCTCAGGTTGCAATGGTTTACAAGCCCTGTCACAGAAATCTGAAGGTGGGAGTAATTAAGTGCATGGTACTGTCTATTCTATCGCAGCAAACATGTCAAGCTACGGTTTCTCAAAGCATACGTTCGTTTTCAGTTTGTTTTCTTGATCCCACAAAAATTCAAGTACTCGTGCTCCACCACATACAGATATAGTGAATGGTATATCAAGTAGCTTTCTGTACTAATAGTAGATGAACAAGGTGTTGGAAACCATTCTATTTAACAGTGTGTAAATCTATACCATTATCTGTTACCTTTTATACATTGAAAATATTCTCTTTGAACACAAGAACGATCCAGTACTTCAGTTTGGAAATCTCATTTCATTAGAGAAGTATAAAACACCCGATAGCCAATCCAATCGATCAGGACTAGGATCAGAACCTAAAGCTTCAAGCCCAATTCATAGAAAGACTGCATTAAGAGGACAAGAAATTAAAACAGTTGAAGACACCAACGTTTAGTTTTTAATTTTTGAGTTACTAAAACCATTATAAACTTCAAGCACAGGAAAGGTTCTGTTCAAACGCTTGAAGGAGCGTTGAGAATTAACAATAGGGAAAATGCTTGTTGTAGAGACCCATTAAATAATATTTTAACGTATTCATGATGTGTTAAAAATAAAGTGTGGGAATTTTTTATTTTTTATTTTATATGACTCATGAGATTTTGTTCCAATCAAATCTCGCCACATTATTTGTCGGTAAACTAATTTGTAAGTTGTGTTATACATGTAATACAATCGATTCAATAGCCTCATCCACCATCCATATGTGCACAAACATGATATAAGCGATTTTGTTGGGGTCAATCCTTATATCTATCATATTTGATTTTAATCCCCACCAAACTAGAGTTTAACGTGACAACATATGTGATAATCATTAATGTGAATAAATAGCTTTATTCTATTTAGAAGAATGTTATTTATCTCATTGAGGATGAGTCGGTGATTTGCCAAGAGATGATGATGAAATAATAATGTGAATTAAATGTATGGATATAGACTCGCCTTATTCACCTTCTTTTTAATGCTGGATCATATGGAGATAATATGCAAGGTTTTAAAATACGTGATGCATATAAATGGATTTCGAACGAGTATCAAACATTACAAGCATATACGTGCTTATGCTAAGCATATGCATTATTACGCGTTTTCCAATTTTTAATATTATTTTAAGTATTCTAAACTAATAAATAAATAAAACAATACATTCTTTGAATTTTATACACATTTTTCACATTTTAAATAAAAAACAAATTGTTTAAAATTATAAATACTACAATTAGTTGAAGGAGGAGGTTCGGACTTGACTTAGATAGTTTGTAATTGTATGAAAATTTTGTTTTGATTTTTCTAAATGTCAAATCCCTACAAATTGCTGTATATAATTCATGGACTTGAATGAGTTGGGCTAATTTGATGTTTGTTGGACTCATTTTTTTTTTTTTTTTCAAGTTATAAAAATGGATTGGACTTTGCAAGGCTAATTTTAACACAAATGCATATGCATTTTGACATTTAAGCCCGTATATGTAGTCAACAAAATGGGTTGACTGCATTATCACATACATACCCTATATGTGAAACATTTCGAAAACGTCTCGAGTATAAGTGGATATAGGTGCATTTTGGAACACTGCCTATATGATGTAGCTTGTTAATGAGATGTGAAATGATAAGATCAATTATAAATGTATGAATATAAAACTCACTTTATTGACTTAATCATTTTATTTTGAATCACATGCGATAATCATCAATTGGAATAAATAGCATAACTCTTAATAGAACAATGCTATTTGTCCCTCCTGGCCACTGGAGATGATATGCAATGTGGCAGGTGATGATGCACGAAATGATAAGGTCAAAGACATGAATATGAGATTTCTTTATTTTCCTTTTTAGTTAATGTCATACTCATGGGATATATAATCTCCAATGGAGATAAATAGCATTGTTTAATATTAGGCATGATCCAATGGGATGTTATAAGAGTGTTGACATTGAAATGTTGGGAATTTACTTAACATACATAGCGAAAAATAAAACAAATTACAATTCGCATCAAGAATCTTCATTATATTTAAAATCAATTAGAGATTTCTTGTCGAATTTTCAATTTCTCATAGTTCAATACCAAAACATTCATATTTTCTTCTATACCACTTTGAATAAAATTGTGGAATGCTGTCTATAGCTAATTTTGGTTATTAGATACATAAAGGATTATAGATAATAACTCTAAGATAGATATAGAAGGTAAGTTCATAAGCCCTTGAATAAGGTAGAAAACCTTAGTTCATTTAAACAATGTAATACTTGAGAGTCTATAAGAACCATTAATAAGATAAACATTCTAAGTTCATTGAAATACTGTAATATATTAAATAAAACTGGAAACATTACTTAAAAAGAAAAACAACAGAACAAACAAACCATCATCTGGTTTTGTCATTGATTGGAAATATGAAAATCTAATTATATTTTTGTACCACCTCTTCGCCCTACTCCTTGTGCTCCTCGCGTCCCTTGGCTTCCTTGTCCTTGTCCGCATCCTCATACGGCTTCTCCTTGTCCTCCTCTTTCTTCATCTGTTTTTCCTCTTCATCTTCGGAATCATCATAAAGAAGAGCTAACTTGAGCCTCCTCTCATCCCAAGAACAAAACGAGAAATTAAAATTAATTTCCCCGCCATCAAGGACGAATGCGCCACCATTTCCCTCAGACGTCAGGTAAATCAAAGGCTCGCCACTTTTTGAAATCTTCAAGGAAGAAATTGGAGCCGCAGCAAGAAGCCTCCCCTTATAACTAGTACCCAAATTGTTGCAATTTTTAGACAAAATATGCTTATCGGAAATCCTCTTCATCTCCTCCTCATCATCACCCGTGGAGGATTTCAGACACGAACTCTCACCAACCTGAGAAGAAGAGTTGGCCATAGCAAAGGGTGAAGGTGTTGGCATTGCCATTGCTTTGGCACTAGGGTAATCTGACTCCATTTCTGATTCAGACGGCGAATATTTAAAGAAGCTGAGTTTTGGAAACTTTTCCTTCTTCAAGATGTCCCTTAAACATATGTACTTATATTCTTGAGCCATTGGTGGAGAAGAGTAGAAGGGCTTTTTTAAAGGTTACAGTGTTTGGTGAATATAATGAGTATTCTAACTGGGGAGATTAGTATAAATAGAGATGGATGCCACAAAAAGTTAAGGTTAATTTAACTCAATTGAGCTTGTTTTAGTGAATGTCTAGGTGGGTAGATTAGCGTGATGGCCGAAGGGGTGCACTGTGGCGTGGGAGTAGGGTGTTGGAGGTTCCACATACGTATAGGCAATAAGTTTTCTTATTTCATGTTCGCGCTTTCTGTTATAAAATGAAAAATTGTTTATTATTCTGTATACAAACTAAGTTTATCTTTGGGTGAAGACGAAGGGCAAGCTTGAGGAGTTCTGCATACTTTTTTCTAGCTTAAAATTTCTTGAGCTAATCAAACGTACTTATTATACACGTATTTTGTAAAACCTACAACTCAAACTTAGGTTAAAATACATAATTTATGAATTTTCTTTAAATCAAAAAGTGGATCCATATTAGATCAAAGTGAGGGTCAAAATGAGTTGCTAATTAAGTAATTTATTGTGTTAAAATAACCTAATTGGACAAGATAGAGCTTGATTTTAAAAAATTCCTATACTAAGTAGAGGTAAGGTTTATTTGAATTCAATTGGCCTAAATTTTGAATTTTCTTCAATATAAATGGTTAATTAGTTTTGAGGTCTAACAATGAAGACTAATTCTCACATATGTTAATATATTTTCAACCAAAAAACCCCCAGTGAATAAATGATTTTAAAAATTGAGTATATATATTGGCAATTTTAGAAATAAAATTCAAAACCATATTTAATGAAAATTATGATGAAATCAAGAACATTGTGATCCAACACCAATGGAAATTGAGCTTGGAATGCATTTTGGTTGATTCCACCATTAACTCGTGGTTCACTGTCACCTAGAGTGGTTGTAAGCAGGATATTATATAGCATTACACTATATTCAAAGGTCAAAAAGTGTAACATTGGTTTCAGCAACTCAGAAAGTAGTTGTTATTACAAAGTACCTAACACTCACGTTTAACTACAAAGCAAAAATTGCTCTCACGCCTTTTTTTCCATGTTAAATTTGGTCAATATATACATAATGACAAATTAACATGAAATTCTTGTTTTTAAGTAGAGACTAGATAATAGCACTCCAAGAATTATAAGAATCATCGTCATAATTTTAAGTCAATTTTAATGAAAAGTTGGATAGATTACTATACTTACTATTTTACATTACATGGTAAATTAAAGTTTTATCACCCACGTTCGAAATATTTCTAGCTAAAGAAAGAAAAGAATTTTGAGCGATGAGAAATTAAGCAATTAATTAACAGCTCAATGGTCTCTATTTGTATTGACAACTTAACTTCGTAAAACGGAAAATATTAACATAACAAATGTCCAATTTCTCGCAATGAAAAATAACGAATTAACTCCAACTTCTTCAACGGAAACTACATGGAAATTATAGTTGACTCAAAAAATTTCTCATCGATTTAAATGATTAAAGAACCACACTTTTCTAAATAAAATTAAATATCTAATCAATTCGACATCCACAACGGAAGATAACTTCCTCCTTGAGTTAAATACAATTATCGAATCAATAGTGTCTCTTCTTGAATTCGACAAGTTACTTCTCCAACGGAAAATGACTAAATTAATGACCCAACATTCCTTCTTTGATTTTATAATTAATGAATTACACTTCTCCGGGTGCACCTGCTGGTGACCCCTGTCCACATCAAGTTTAAACAAAAACATTTTCTTCCATCGAATTGAAATAATTGAGGACTAAATACTTCTCTTCTAGAAATCCTTTGAACAAACCAATATATGAATTAGGGTTAATGAGAGAATCATTCCCAGTCGAACAATCTATTAATACAACTAGTGCACAATTACAAATGGGTCGATTTATTTGTCTCAATTGGAGATTTCTTGTCGAGTTGTCAAATACATGAACATTCATATCTCCTTCTATACCACTTTGAATATAATGGTAGAATGCTGTCTATAGTTAATTTTGGTTAGTTGATACATAACGAAATATAGATAATAACTCTAACATAGATATAGAAGGAAAGTTCACAATAGATCCTCCTTGAATAAGGTAGAAAACCTTAGTTCCTTTAAACATTGCAATACTTGAGAGTTTCATAGGAATCTTAAATAAGATAGGATTAATACTATTTATCATTGTGATGGAATATTGGTGATGTGGCAATTAATTATCCGTAACATTTTTCTCTTTTTTCCTCTCCCTCTCTCTCATTAAAATTGAATTATCCAATATCCTTATTCCATGTACCGTCACATCACCGATGTTCCCGATATTCCATTATCACAATGATAGTTAGCAATATTCATAAGATAAACATTCAAAGTTCATTGAAATACTGTAATACATGAAATAAAACTAGACTTTCATCTGTTCAAACGGGAAATTAACTGGTAAGATCACAAGAAACACTAAATTACTAAAAGAAAAGCAACAGAATAAACACACCATCATCTGGTTTCATAATTGGTTAGAGATATAAAAATCTAATTATTGTATGTACCACAGCCACCTCTTCGTCCTACTCCGTCTTGACCTCCTCGCGCCCCTTGCCTTCTTTTTTCGCGTCCTCATATGGCTTCTCCTCGTCCTCCTCTTTCCTCATCTGCTTTTCCTCTTCATCTTCAGAATCATCATAAAGAAGAGCTATCTTGAACCTCCTCTCATCCCAACTACAAAGCGAGAAATTAAAATGAATTTCCACGCCATCAAGGACTAATGCACCACCATTTCCCTCAGGCTTCTGGTAAATCAAAGGCTCGCCACCTTTTGAACTCTTCAAGGAAGAAATTGGAGCCGCAGCAAGAAGTTTCCCCTTAAAGCTAGTCCCCGAATTTTTGCAATCTTTAGACAACAAATGCTTGTCAGAAATCCTCTTCATCTCCTCCTCATCATCCGTGGAGGAATTCAGACCCGAACTCTCACCAACCTGAGAAGAAGAGTTGACTCTTGCTGTAGGGTAATCTGACTCCACTTCAGATTCAGACGGCGAATATTTAAAGAAGCTGAGTTTTGGAAACTTTTCCTTCTTCAAGATGTCCCTTAGACATATGTACTTGTATTCCTGAGCCATTGGTGGAGAAGAGTAGAAGGGTTTTTTAAAGGTTACAGGGTTTGGACCGTTTGGTGAATTCAATGCGTATTCTGAGGAGATTAGTATAAATAGAGATGGATGCCACAAAAAGTTAAGGATAACTCAATTGAGCTTGTTTTAGTGAATGTGCAGTGTTCGCTTTGTGATCCAAATTCGATTGGATTTTTTAGGAAAATATTATTTCCTTTCACGCTTTTTATATTGAGAAAATATTGTTTCCTTTACTCCATGTATTTTTGATATTATTTCCACCTTTAAGAATATTGTTAGAATTTTGATATGTCCCCTTATATATAATTGATTCTTCTTTACAAGTTGATTTATTACTAAAAGTTAGAATCATTATGTATGAACACAATTATTGTAATTCTTTCTCAATTATAGTTAAATAAAATCTTCAATTTCTTTGCCAAATTAAATTCTTGTTTTTGTGTTCATTTTATTGTTGTGATCAATATTTCATATCGTACCAGATAACCTCGTTCCGTCCCACCTTCTCAACAAATGGTATCAGAGCATACATAATCCTTATTCGGTACCCAACATATAGGTGGGTTGCTTAGCATGATGGGGTGGGTGTTGGAGGTTTCCACATACAAATAGCATTAAGTTTTCTTATTTCTTGTTCGTGCTTTCAATTACAAAATGAAAAATTGTTTATTATTCAGTACCCAATTTAAGTTTATGTTTGGGTGAAGATGGAGGGCAAGGAGATTGAGGAGGTCTGCATACTTTTTTTGGCTTAAAATTTTTAAAGCTGACCAAACATAATTGTTATACATATATTTTGTGGGACTTACCCATTATCTAGAATTCTCATATGAACCACAGTTTTTTCATATTTATGATATATTTATTATCAAAAAGAGGATCAAAGTGAGGGACGAAAGTGGGTTGCTAATTAAGTAACTTGATTTGAAATTTTCCTAGTCTAAGCAGCGGTAAGTGTTGCACAAAAAAATTGTGAAATCGCAAATCGAACCAAAACCGTTGGTTCGGGTCCCCGTGGACCCCACGATTTTATTTCCTTCAAACCAAACCAAACCAAACCGTTTCAAAATTGTTCGGTTTAGGTTTTAATTTTTCAAAAAGGGCATATAACCGGACCCTTTTTTAAATTTTTAATTAAAAAATTAATTTTATTAACTTACAAATTTTAAAGTTTTCACTTTTTAGAAAAAAAATATCAATTTAACAATACAAATCACAACCAATCCATTGAAATAATCACATAAAGTAAATCAAGTTCAACATTATTGGCCAATGATTTTATAAGTCCACAACACACGTTGACTCGATATCTAATCTAAACTAAAATTAATCCCAAATCATATGAAATAAAAAAGAACATTTATTTTCAATAATCCAAATTATAATTTAACAAAACTACGGCAACAAATCACGCTCACAACTTTAGAAGCCCTAACATAAACTCTTATTTCTCAAACATTTGACGCTTGCTTGCTATTGCTGAACAAAATGTGATTCCCAATCACAAATCGCTAGTCGCATTTTGCTTGTTAGTTAGTTAATTTCTACCCGAGTCACTTCTTTCTCTCTTCTCTTTTGATAAGTCTTATATTCATATTCAAGTCATTTTTTTCATTGTTCTTTCTTTCATTTATTGTTTTTGAACTTGTTATATACTTGTGAGTTGTGATTTGGATTAAAAAAATGATTGTTTGTGTGTCTGGGTGATTAATGAACTTGTTTGTGGTTTAAAAAGAACGAATGATATAGTGTATTGATTGTGTGAAAATGTTAAAGTTCTCTAACTAGTGCTACTACATTCTATTTTCTTAAAGTCGTTAGAGAATAAAATTTGTCAATTTACAATAAACCTGAACTCTATCATTCTATCCTTATTTTTCATCTCACTAGTAAGATGAAAGAAGTTTTAACCAAACTATTACAGCAGAATGTGACTCTATCTTTACCAACCGCTATATGATAATATGAAAGGCAAACAAGAAAAGATAAATAAAAACGAAGAAATATATATTCGTTATATTAACATTTTTTAACAATCAACTTTGAAAATAATTTGTTCACGGGTGGGAAAGATAAATGTAATTTATTATAATGTCGATAGGTAAACTGTGGATTAAAATCGAACCAACCTGCAATTTATGATTTGGTTTGGTTTGGTTTGGTTTGGTTCGAAAAATAAATTGGTTTGGTTTGGTTTGAAAAAATTCAAAACCGCATAAAATGGTATGAGTTAAAAATATGGTATAAATCGTCCAAATCGAACCGTGTTCACCCTTAACGGTAAGCTTTATTTTAATTCAATTGGGCTAAAATATGGAGGAGCGGTCAAATAAGCCCAAGAATCTAATAAATCCTCTTGTATTCTCTCATTTTTTAGCATCGTTACTCTCTTGGTGATTTTGTTACGTAACGCGTGGACTTCACTCATCATTTTTAATTAGTTTCCAGGTCTAGCAATAGACACAGAGTAATTGACTTATGTTCATATATTTCCTATATTTCCGACCAAATAAACAATGTCAAAAAAAAAAAAAAAAAAATTACTGTACAATTTGATCTAATATGAACTCACAAAACTAAATAAAATAACGAAAATGCCATTGAATAAATGATTTTAAAATTTGAGTATAAATATTGTCAATTTTGGAATAAAATTAAACCATACTTAATAAAAATTATGATGAAATCAATAACAATGGTTTCTAGCACCAATGACGAGTGAGTTTAAATTGTATTTTGATTGAATCCACCATTAATTTTATGGTTTAGTGCCATCTGGAGTGGTTCTAAACAGGATGGAGTGGTTCTAAACAGGATGTGTATAGGATTACTCTGGATTAATCTAATATCAAAAGTGAAACATTAGTATCAGAAATTCAAAAAATAGTCATTATTACACAGTACCTAACACTCACGTTTAATTAGAAAGCACAAATTGTCCTCACGTTGTTTTTCATGTTAAGGTTGGTCAACGTAATTATAAATGAACATGAAATTCTTGTTTTAAGTAGAGACTACATAATGGAAATCCAAAAATTATAGGATTATTCGACATAATTTTAAAGTCAGTTTCAATGAAAAATTGGATAGATTACTATGCTTATTATTTTATATTGGAGGGTCAATTTTTTTTTTTTTTTCATCTACCTACAAAATATTTCTTAACTCGAAAACAATATTTCTTGCTAAAGAAAGAAGAGAATTTCGAGTGATGAAAAAATTTATCCTGTTTGGTACTGAAAATTTAATTTAAATCAAAGTCAACAATTAATTATAACTATATATTTTATGAAACCCACAACTTTTTAACTACCCATTTCATCAACTTTTATCAAATCTACTAAAATTCTGATTTTAAAATCCACCAAATATGGGCTAAGCAATTAATTAACAACTCAATTATCTCTATTTGTATGGACAACTTAATTTCATAAAACGGAAAATATTAACATAACGAATGTCCAACTTCATGCTTAATTGCCTTTTTATCATCAATTTAATTTCTTTGATTTCCTTTCCTTAGTTTAGGTAATTTTCTATTCTTGAAATTAATAAATATTTTGTAGCCATGCCGACAAAAGCTTAATTAGTTTACCCTCTATTTGCAATGTCTATTTGATCAACGGACAAATCCATTTTTTTAAAATAAATAAAAATTAAAGTAAATTCAAATCATTAAAAATTTGAAAAATGTCAATAATTCCTATAAATCTTGAATCTCAATTGACAAAACAAATAATATGCGTGCCTGAAAATAAAAATAAAATACAATATAATATACATTTATTACCTTCATTAATTATTAATTGATTAGTATATTGGTTAATTATTTAATTTTCAACAAAACCTGAAAAGTTAATCCCCGATTAGTAAATTTCATAGAAAGCTTCTCAACTATATACTCCCACCATCAAAGAGATGCTATTTGGAGAAGTTTGGTTTTTCTTTTCTTTTCTTTTCTTTTTCTTCTTGTGTACGTGCCATAAAAATAAATAAGGACGGTGTTTGTCCTAGGTTGGAGTCTTGGAGACGGTACTAGACCCACCCACTTCATTGGTCAATGAAGTGAAATTCATTTTCAATCATTGAATTATTAAGTTGTGCTACATTGTATTATTTAAATTCATATAATACACGTAGAATGTAGTGTTGGTTGATTCTTTTTAAAATCGATATCAACTTAGATTTCATCTCCAAGTTTTGTAAAGAAAGAAGTTCTAGTATGACATTCTCGTATTGCAATAAGAAATTATTCAATGCTCGTATAGCTCTTAATGCTTCTTCACATGAGACGAACACAATAGTCTAACTATCATCTTCAAGATATATAATATTTTTTGATAAAAAATTGAATGTCTACAAAATTTATTAATTTAATAATACTTTGCTTAATTAAATATTTTCTTTGCTCCAATGGTAAGATTTATTTAAATTTTATTTTAGTGTATATTATCAAATATACCTCTATCATATAAAATTAGTATTTTCATTAAAAATCAACGTTCTTTAGGAATTACAAGTTGGGGTGGCTTGTGTTATTGTGTTACTTGTACAGTATTGTTAAAATATTTTGATTTTTAATTAAATTAAAAATAATATTTTTTGAGGTAATACATTTGTTACTGTATATTTTAGGATAACCAACTGGTGCCTTTCACCACCACTGTTGTCGCGACTATCAAAATTAATCTCCCAGATACTACACCATCTTTCAAATCCCATCAATGCCGCCATCAAAATTAGGGTAACACATGTATTACTTGTAAGTTAACACACGTGTTACCACCATCATAATTTAACATATGTTAGATAAAAATAACCCAAACATTGCCAATCGACGCCTCCCACCACCACCGTAGCCACCACAATTAGAATCAAGCTCCCAAATACTATCACCATCTTCCAAAATTCCACCAATATTCCATTAAATTAATGTAACACATGTATTACGTATAAGGTTTAACACGTATTACCACTACCATTACTCGATATATCTTAGTCAAAAACTGTTGGAAATTCGAAATTGGTTGTGGCCAATTTAAGTGATTATTTAAGTGAAATTCGTTTTTGGTGAATGAAAAATTAAGCTTAATAAACACGTGAAATTGTTGGAAAATCGTGTAGAATATTGTAGAATATTCTAGAAAAATGTGTAGATGAAAAGATGTGTCTTTTCACATGAAAGATCATGACATTTGGAGATCATGACTCTTGATATGATTACTTTCCAATAATTATGAATCTTAATTTCAAGAGATATGTCTCTTGGTATGGTTGTGTCTTTTGACAAACTTTTCCAACTACTATATATAGATCCCCATGTGTTTGAATTCATATAGTTCAAAATGATAGTTCCCATATCATTCCATTCCATGTTTACAATTTAGGTTGCATAAACCACTTGCATCAAAATCATGGTTATGGTAGAGAGTGAATTCTGTTCGAGTTCGTTGGTCGAAGCCATTTGGAGTGCTCCTATGGCTTGACGTGGTCGTTGTATCTTGGGAGATGATTGCTAGAAACCGTTAGCACCGATGCGGGGCAAATTCATCTTAAGGACAAAGTG
Organism: Fraxinus anomala; assembly: GCA_903798345.1. Classification (NCBI taxonomy): domain Eukaryota; kingdom Viridiplantae; phylum Streptophyta; class Magnoliopsida; order Lamiales; family Oleaceae; genus Fraxinus; species Fraxinus anomala. Next base: position 23,054 of record CAIGRN010014568.1, read on the forward strand.
TCAAACACTTGCCTCGACCGATCGCATCACTTTCATCTCATCTTTCTTTTTTCTAATTTCATTCTAATTTAGTATTTTGATTTCGGAAAGTAACTAATATTCTTTTGATTTCATGCAAGGTTTGAAATAATATGCAAATGGATTGAATCCGTCGACATGTATTCAATTTCGATAATTATTGCTTGTCTTCTCAAATCCATTTTGGTAAGTCGAATTCTATTTCGATTTCATGAGCATAAAAAGGTACGTGTTGATTTGAATATAATATGCACATTATCGGTGTAATATCTCCAACAATCTTAAGATGAATTTTNTGTATTCAATTTCGATAATTATTGCTTGACTTCTCAAATCCCATTTTGGTAAGTCGAATTCTATTTCGATTTCATGAGCATAAAAAGGTACGTATTGATTTGAATATAATATGTACATTATCGGTATAATATCTCCAACAGTATCTATAGTCGACGAAAGTTGTGGAATAGAGGCATTGGGAAAAGCTGCCTCACTTATTAAAGGCAAGAGATTGCATGGTTTTATGCTAAACATATGCTTCAACCTGCTGGGTTTGATTCTGTTCCTTGGCTGCGGTATGATGCTAGTGAATTGGACCATTAATGGATTGGTTATGGTGTTATTCTTTTCTTTGGGAAATTTTTTCCCAAACGTGGCATATACGGTATTATACTTCCGGTGTAAGAGGAGCCATGGTGAAGAAATTGAATTATACAGGATCATAGAATACACCAAACTGTCCTCTACTCAACCAGTGAGTAAGTCTAGCAACGTATCAAGTGAAGTGATGGAAAAATTCTTGTAGTCAATTCGAAACGGCCTATTATTAAACCGGACAAAAAATTAATATGTTATCAATAAGTAAAATGTCTTAAATCTAGCAATGTATTAGTCGAGTGTCAAAGAAAGAATTTTTATAGCAAATTATGTGCGTAATGCGTATACTTCGCAAAATAGCAATTTAGTTTTACCAATCGATGAATATAGTGAAGCAAGAAATTAAAAAAAGAAATCAAGAATACAAGATTTTAAAATTCTTAATCTTATTTTAAGCTTTCATCGTTGGAAGAAACCATTGCACTATAATAGAAACCAGATCGTCCAAGATTACAACTTTCAGAAACCAAAACCAAAACCAAAACCAAAACCAAACCCTAATTCACTTAAGCTTAGAGATTTCTCTATCAAGGTTGATGTTCACTCAAGAACATAGCAAACCATATCTACCTTACATTTATAGACAACTCTTCACTCGAGAAGAAGAAGAAAATCTAGAGAGATTTTCAGAACTCCAGAAAACAATAGTCGTGATAGAGAGTAAACTTAGATGAATGTATACAACCATCCACGAAGCAGCCTTACAGATTCGTCAAAGGAAGCCACCAAAAGGTCCACTCATCCCAACGGCACTGGCCGCATCTTTTCTATTAATTGGTTCATAGTTTTGCGAGTTCTCAACAGATTAAGATATTTTGTCGTTTATATAGTCAAAACAGAACCTCCCAATTTGAACTGGGTTTTTTTTTTTTGGTGCATATATTGTTCTTCATGTCCTCTTTTTTCGCTTACAAATTGGTATAATTGAGCTATTTCTTACTATTTTTAAATCCTAAAATAATTTATGTTTTGTTTCTTCGTTGCTTTTGTATTCTAAATAACTGATTAAACAATGTCAAGATGAATTCATATTTACTTATCTTAATTGATCTTTTGAAAACTCGCAAGTAAATGGGATTGTGGTCAAGCAATATAATAATGAATACACTATCAAACCCACAAGAACTATATGTTTGACCGAGTTTAAATTAGCAAACAAATTTTGTGATTTTTTCTATATTAATACCTAAATTATCGATTAAATTAATGAAAGTAAGTAAATGTGTTTTTTCAAATATGTGATATGCATTGTTAAGATGTCGAATCCCCTTATTATTTCATTTTTAGTGTAACGATTAAAGTAACAAATTGAAATCATTCATGTTAATCAATGTTCCTAATTTAATTGAAAGTCTCACTCAATAACGATTAAATATATTCCCCTCATGTGACGAATATGAACAAAAGTGGCTCAAAGTGTACCCTCATAGTATGGGCTTAGTGCGATGGTAGCACAATTTTTTTTTCATTTTAACGCTCGGATTACGAACACTGTTCATGAGAAGGGCCATGATCAAGATAAAACAAAAACAAAATTACAGGCATATCAACTTGATGCTATGCTATGTCATCTCTTCTTAAGCATTCCATGGACTGTATATTGCTCATTAAATGTTATTGTTCATAATCGTATCCGGTAAGAAATTGAGAGCAAATTTTTTAAGTTTCTGGAATCAAGTTTAAAGCAATCTTCAAATAGTCAGAGTATCTATGATTTACGGAAAGAGCACGTGTAATGGTCCTATTATCCATTCCGGTCCGAATTGAGAATATAATGGATTGAAAGATATGATGCTCGTACGACGAAATACATTCAAATCAAACTTCATAGTACTTAGGCCCTGTTTGATTCATTATATTTATCATAGAACTTGAAAATTATTTTCTAAGTTCCAACTTTTATCTTGTTTGATAGTCAAAATTTTCTTGGCACCCCCACATAACCCATTTTTCTATGTTTTCATTGAATTGGTTTTCCCACCAAAACCACCACTTTGGTGGGAAAATGCTTATTTTTTTTTTTTTTTTTGCCATGGAAACAAATTATATTTCCAATTGTAAAAAAATTCCTTTAATAGACAATTTTTCATTTAAAACAAAGTTAAACGAACATCAAAAGATCCAAATTTCAACATTTTTCAGGTGGAAAATTATATCAATCAAGCAAAATTAATTAACAATTTCCAGAAAAAAATTTTAGGCAATTCAATTCACTGTGATTAATTTTCTTTCCATCCAAATTTCACATTTGCAATCAAATGAATTCTTAGAGTAAGGCTCAACTGGACCCCTTGTTCCTTATATCAATCTCGAGAAGTTATGATTTACAATGGGCTAAATCTTAGAAGAAGTTGATGGAAACAATGAAAAAACAAAGTGATAAAGATTTTCAAAAAAAAAAATTATTTACTAATTAATCTTTTTTAATTAGAAAAATGATGAAAAAGAAAAGAGAGAGAAAGAAAATGAGAATATTAAAAAGAAAATAATAACAACAACAACAACAACTGGAGGTATAAGAACGGGGAAAATATGACTTTTTGCATCATAACTCTGGGTTTGTAGAATGAAAGAAGAAATAGAAATATTATAGATTGAAAAACATTTTCTTTTTCTTTTTTTGAGAAAGTTTTTCAAAACTTGTGGGTGAATGAACTACTTTTTATGAGATTTTGAATTTATACTTTTGCTTAAAAGTTAGTACATGAAAAAATTTATTAAAAGTCATTTACATTTTGAATACCCCTAATATTTTAAGATTTTTAGAACTTCAGAACATTTGAACAGCCTCTAAAAGCCTATAAGAGTACTACAAGACTTTATAGAATCTTAAAAGGAATATAGACATTTTAAATCTATAAAAAAGGTCTTCACATCTTGTTTTGCTAGCCAATTCTTTACAAAATAGTGGAGGATTGGTGAAATAATTATAAATTGAACACGAAAATAATTGAAATGTGCAACATGTAATAATTTTCATTATTCTGTTAAGACCATATAGAATCTTTGAAATATTCAACCTGCAATTAGCCACATTATCGACTTACTTTTGCTAAGTCATACCACATGGAAATTTTGGTCGAAATCGAATCTTAATTTAATTTTTGAAACACTTTTAAACAACTTAATATATATTTATTAAACACAGTTGATCAATAAAAAATGTATGCGTCTATATCATTATCATATAATACACATTTAATTTATGTATATAGCTATATTTTTTTTTTTTAATTTAAAAGTCAACACAAGAGGCATACAAGAAAATGTCCATTACAAATAAACATTATTTTTCAGTACTAATCTTGCTTGACAAGCAGAAAAATTTGGACCATTTCAAATTAATCTTTATGTGTCGTCCCTATAAAATAGCTAGAGCATTTCTCAGAGTAAAACATATAAGGTGTTGTTCATATAGCTACAAAAAACTATTAAGTGTCATGGATATCTATGAATTTTTCAGTTTCTTGGTGATTCTAAAGGAATCTATCAAACTTTTGCCAAAAAATGGGAAGCTCATGGCATTAATAGTTGTACTTTCTTTAGTCTTCTATTCGATCTCTTTCTTGTTGTTTAGTTTCTCCCTCAAATCCTTAATTCTTGATGTGTTTGTCATTATCAAGAATTCTTTCATGCCAGATCCTAGGTCTTTTGATCCGGATCAGAGCCCGTTTGCACCGGATACTACCTCGCCTCTTACCCAGCTTCTTGGCCAAGTAGACCATCTCAGAGAAGATTTTACCCTTCTCCTGACTGTGCAAATGGCTTTCTATATTGCTTCCTTCATTTTCTCAATTTTCTCTACCACTGCAACAGTATTAGTATCAGCCATGTCTTATAAAAACCAGACAATATCCTTGAAAGATCTGTGTTTAAGGATAGTGAAAACATGTAAAAGGGTATTTTTAACAGGATTCTAGATAAAACTCCATGCAATAGGTTACTTGTTCTTATTTTTGTCATTGGTTGCTCCTTTCTTAATGTCTGCTAATCTTGCCACCATTTTAGCAGCTCTTTTGCTCGGGATTTCGGCTTCGGTTTACTATCTCTATTTGGCAGCGGTTTGGACCTTAGCAATTGTGGTTTCAGCACTTGAGGAAAATTGTTATGGAATGGAAGCATTAGGAAAAGCTGCTACAATTGTTAAGGGCAAGAAGTTACATGGTATTATGCTAAATACATGTTACAACCTGCTTTTTTTAAGTGTATACCTAGGTTACAGGAGGATACAAGGTAACAAGGGAACAGTTAATTCAGCAATTTATGGGAACTTATTGGTGTTGATCGTTTCTTCTTTGGGGAAGATTTTATGGGACATGGCATATACAGTTTTGTACTTCCAGTGCAAGAAGAGCCATGGTGAAGAGATTGAATTATATGGGAGCATCGAATACACCAAATTGCCTACTACTCAACCAGTCAACAAGTAAATGCCCTGCGTTATTCGGTGAATAACTTGCTGGGAGAGAACCAAACGGAGGGGTGGAATATTTGTGCTATATTTTGTTAAAAAAGGCTCAATGGTAAATTATTCTATAATTACTTCTCCCAAATTTTCATTGTTTTTTCCACCAATAATCAGACCTATTCGTTTTTTTTTTTTTTCAAAGTCAATGACTTGACGTGTCACTGAAGGGTTTATATTTTAATAACGGTATTCAAACAAGGATTGAAAACAAGGTTTTGGACAAGTGCCGGTGTGGCTAAGGTTTTCAAATTGTCTAATGATCTTGCGTCACATATCCCCTGTTTATAATCCCTATCATTGAATCTATTTGTGTAGCATGATTGTTATATTTTTTTACGAAGTCCTAAAATATCTTTCTATTTAAAATTTTGACTAACTTATGCAACTGAAAATTAATAAAACTTCTGCCTATGGAAAATATATCATTTCAGTTAATTCAACCTTTCCCAATACATTTAGGAACTTCAATTACTATCCGAATGTCCGAACAGTCTATTATATTAACAAAATCAACGTATATTATGGTCTTAATGATGTAATAATTATAAAGTATCTAAAAATATAATTTGGATTCACAGAATAAAGCTTGTACGTTGTAAATATTTGTTTATTCTTTTTTAATATCTTGTATACACTACCATGTAGTTAGGTAGAGACAATCAATCCAGGAAGAGTTTTTCTACATGTACTCCCATATTTACCATTTCGTTTATAGGATTTACATTTGGCAAGATCTCACACCACTTTCTACAAAAAAAAAAAAAAAA
>CAIGRN010014579.1:0-13014 GCA_903798345.1 Fraxinus anomala
CAATCGAAACGAAAGTCCATACCTAATTCTTCTTCGTCTGGTTGTGTATCTAGTCCTACCATTGATTCTAGTGCGTTTACATATATATTGAGTAATTTTTAATATTATTTAATTAAATATTAATAAACGATCTCGTTCTTACGATCGCTGATTGTTAACGTTGACTAGTCAACGTCCGCCCGGGCTGAGCTTCAAAGCTGGGTCCGCCACTGATGGATGGTATGCAGTTGATTTCCATGCAAAGTTATCCTCATTACAAGCATTCTCCATTTGTGTTGCGATTTTGCATACTGCAGAAGCCTCTATTGTTGTTGGGTAGGAACCGAACAAACAAACATTGCAATGTGATTCCGTGAGTGTATTTTCTGATGAAGAAATGAAGAATTTGATTGATTCAGGAACAGAGGAGTCGAAATCTGAAGTTCACAAGAAGGTGGAAGAAGTTTTGCAATCTTTAGTACTCAATCCACCCTTCCCTCTAATAGCTCGAGTATAGGCTTTTCTAATGACCCGACCAGCGCAAAGTTCAATCTGAATTGCGAAAGAGGAGGACACACTGAAATCATTATAGGGAATTTCGTACAATGAAATTTCTCCAAACATGGGTTGACATAACTGATGGCTCGAAATCTCGTCCTGAGAAATTGGGGTAGTTTGGCTTTAACGTTGCTCTGCCATGCACCTGGTTGCTAAGAAACTTCTTCAATTTTTTATAGGCAAAGTCGAAACAAACACCATAGTGTTCATACTATTTGCTGATAGGGAGTGAAAACAGAACAAGAGAGTCCATTGTTGAAAAGTAATAGGGTAATTCTTTTCTTGTAATTTATTATGCTTAAAGTGTATTCTTTGAAAGATTTTGCACATTTTATAAAAAAAACACTTTGTATACTCTCTTTTGCATTATTTCTAGAAGTGCTTCATAAAAATGATTGCAGAGAAGGCCAAAATGAATTTAAAAAAAAAAAAACCAATGCTTGAGAAATCACTATTGCCAAGGATTGAAACCCGGGTCACTCGCGTGACAGGTGGAAGTACTCACCACTATACTACAACTTTGTTGATTGCAGTCGTGATTTAGTTTTTAAGTATTATAGTGAAGGTACTATAAATAAAATTTAGCATGACAAAAGATTTATTTAGTTATTTAATACACAAAATTATTTTCTTTTTCTTCTTAAAACGTTTCAATATGACATCATTCTCTTTACCAAACAAGTTTGTCTTACATTAATTTCAAGTTTGAAAAAGGATGTGAATTGGTTGTCAAAATTCTACCAAAATCCATGGCTTCTACATTGGCCATAATTCGCTATGTAAAATTTATACGGTCTTAGATCCTAATTGCCATTAAACTGAAGAAGAAAAATAATAACATAAAGAAATTCATTCGAAAATCATTTAATTATCGTATATAAAGATTACCCCTAATGCAAAGGGCTCATTTCAATACATCCATTATTGCACACTAATGTTACAACAAAAACTACTCCACATTTTCAAGGCACTGAGAAGCCTAGTTAGGTGTCAGCAGTTCTAATTCCAGCGTCTACCTTTTCCTGTACCGTACCGTACTGGAAAAAATTATGAAGGACAAACAAATTAAAATCTTGCCTATCATACTGTCTGACTCATCTTGTATCGCATACCAAACATGACATTAGGAGAATGCTCTACATTCTTTCAGTGCAAATCATGCCGTAACGGAGACAGGTGAATCCAATGCTACTGAATCGTCTTCAGCGCTTTGTTCGAGCTGGATTGGCTGAGGATTCAGTTGGGGAACCTCCAAAGATATAAACCTCTTGAAAGATTCATATGATGCAAAGAAGAGTGCTCCTTGAGTCATATACATTGCCAATCTTGGAGTCAAACCCCTGATAGTAAAATTAAGATTCATAAACTGTCAAATCAGAGATAGCAAGAGATTTCTAAATCTTTAATGCAGAAAATAACAAGCATCTCACAATCCAAAGCCACAAAAATTATCCAGGAGAAAAACCAAAATATAACCAACCAGCCCTTGTTTTCAAGATACATAGGGCCGGATATATAAATTCATTTTATGTTCTATTCACAGCTAGATATACTAAAAGATATAAAGCCACATTTAAGCAACTACAATAGGTCAGGTAAATTGATGCATGAAATCAAATCTCCCTCTGTTTAAGCCACGTTTTCTAGCTCAGGAGATATAAATAGCAATCAGTTGAACTCGAGCAAATTAAAATGAAGTGACCTAACACTGTTAAGTGGTGCTTGGATGGACCCATGGCTATAGAATTAATCGGCTATAGAATATGACAAAGATGACTTCAGAAAATGGACAAGTCTGACCAACAAACTACTAAATTACAGTATTACACTATGCAAAAAAATCTTTCTTGCTATCAATATAAGAAAAATATGGAAATAAATTGCCTCCAATGGGATTTGAACCTATAGCAAGTTCGTCAAGTTGGCTTGGAAACCTCAGTTGATACAGTCGATGACAGATTCAGTGGTCAAACTCTTTCTTCTAGAACTATATTTTTCATTACAGATTACTTATCTATCAACTTTGCCACTAAAACCCCAAGAAAAACTTGAAATCAATCTAAAATTATTAGTTATCAGACAAGAGACAAGTATAACTTCAGTTAAAAAGTCCGCAAAATGTTTTTTATATCCTCACCTGTAGAGACCTTTCAAGCCTTCATGCTTTGCTATTTCTTTAAGCGTGTTGTATACACCATCACATTTGTTGACGGATCCTGGAATCTGCATGAAAACGTTTTTGTTGGAGTTTTGCAATCTAAATGATACTAAGCATGTTTGATAAGTGTTTATCAATAGTTTAAATTTTCAATAGATCAAAATAAGTAGCGGATATGTAAGTAGTACGTATGCGTCCTCGAAATGTGTAGATAAAAAGTGACTTGAGTGTTTATAAACAGCATATAAACATGAGCCAAACAGGCTAAATTACGCATCAAACCCACAAAATTGAAGACAAGAAACCGAAATTAGCAAGACAAAGTAAATAACTAACCTGAGTTTGATATCTCGTTTTGACAACATCAAATGGAGTCGTAAATAATGCAGCTGTAGATGCAGCCAGTCCTCCACAAACTAGCTGCAAGAACAGGAAGCAATGTCAAAAAGAGAAGCATGGTGAATTGGGTTATTCAGCATCGTAGAAAACAAACCGTGACTAATGTATTAGGTTGAACATTTGATTGATCTGATGGCAACATCAATTGTTTCAATCTTTCATATGTATAGAACTGCAATTGAAATAAGTAAATCCGACAAATAAAAAATGAGAATTTCTGGTGGAAGCCAAAAATCTGTCAAAAATTAAGCTTAAAGATTGAATCAAATAATCAATAATACTTCCAGAAGACAACCAAAAATCAACTCCGGAACTACAACTCTATACAATTGCGCTAATATATGCTATCCCCAGGATTACCAGAAAAAACAGATCAAATAACCTGAAAAAATGATATAAAATGACCAATACCAGACTTCAAATTATATCTTCCCCTAAACAATCACGCCAATATATGTTATCCCAAGTTACCTTGATGACAGAGTGTGGAATGTTTCTGCAGAGTACAGCTCCCCATCCAGCATACAATGAAGACAAACCACCTTTCTGAATAATATCTATAAAGGCATTCCTACAGAAGGCATAATTTAACCAAGCTAAATACAATCCTAGAGCTAAAGTTAGTCCACCTAAATGTAAACATTAAGCCAATGTTTGAGCCCCATTTTTTGAAAAAAATGCATTCTTGAATAGTGTTTTAACCAACTGCACATTCTTCAATAAAATAATATTACACACAAATCCAAAACTTTTTTTTATTTTTTAACCACACATTTCCAATCAATACACTATTCAAAAATGCATTTTTTTTTTTTTTAAACAAAAATGGGGCTCAAACAAGGTTATAGTGTTTTATCAACTTTTGACTAAAGAGATTGTGCTCGTCTACTTTTTTGTTTAAATTTTGTTTGATTTGAGTCATGAGAAGCCTTCTTTTTTTTCCTTTATTTTTTTTTTAAAATTTATTCTAGGAACCCATGTTCATTTATAATTGATGGCACACGACTGCTTTAGATAGATGTTTTATAAACTCCCAGAAACTTAGTAAGAAATTGTCATTGATTGATCTTTTTAAAATTGTGAAATGCTAGATTCATTCTCTAGCACTTTGTCTTGGAACCCCATGTTCAATAGGATATATGTGTTGAGTTGTGGAAAGACCAAAGCCCGTCCTAGATTCTCAATTTCTGTTATGAAGATTCATGGCATCCAAGTCCGAAGCTTCAAAAATGTTACTTTAAATTGCAAAATGAATCATGCTTAGGTCTCTGTTTCATATCCCGGACATGTTACATATAGGCTTTGATATTCCTCAATACTAAAGTTGTTATTCTGGTGCTCTAAAGCTCCAAAAGGAGAGGGAGAAGTCAAATGAAGAAAGGAAGAAGGAAAAGAGGCGGGAGAAAAAAGAAAAAAGGAAGGAGAAGAAAGAGAAGAAGAAAGAGAAGACAAATGAGAACTCTGGTAAGTCTCAGAATGTAGACAATGCTCATGTTGGGGAAAACGTTTGGATGGATTCGAGAGGTGGGCTTCTCCACAAGGGAAGAAAAGCTGAAATTGCACAGGAAAGAAGCAGTCTCACTGAAGAGCACGAACAACCTGTCTATTCTCGCATTCCCAGCTCTTCATCGGACAGCACAGAGAACAGCAACAAGAGGAAGAGGCATACCTCATCTATAGGTGGCAGCAACAGTCTTGGTAAGTTTGGGTTTTTCCCATTGTCAAAATTTTTCTCTTCTTTTTCCAGGAGGGATGTATATTTTGAGCTTCCTCTGGCCCTTATCTTAGTCGTTATGGATGAGGAACAGGTAACATTATCAAGATCCGATTGCCCTCAATGAAGAAGAATGAACCCGATACTTCGTTCAATAAGCCACAGCTTTGCTCTACATCTGGAAGGATGGATTTTCCTGTGCAACGGAAGGATGAAATTGCTCACAGAGATGGTCAAGGAACAGGTTGCACCACTTCACAGGGAACCAATAACCTTGTTCAAGGAGTTCCGGCTAGAACTGAACATGAGCTGGTTTTTTCAGCTTCTAGGCAGACGGAGGCTGCTGCTCATGTCAAACTGGGATCTTCATTTGGGGCGAATGCAGCATTGACTCCAATCAAGAGATTGGAATTACAGTATAAGAACTTAGTTGAGAATTGGGTTCCTCATGAGCTGCATACTTTGGCGAATTATCCTGATGATCAAGAATGGCTCCAGAGCAAGGATAAAGATGTGTGCGCAGAGAAAAGATTCAGATCCAGCGGTGATGCTACATCCCGTTTTAGCAGCTTGGCATTGTGGCCTCAATCAAGATACTTGCCTGATGCTGATATCTGTGCATTGCCCTACGTGGTCCCATTTTGAGTTCACGCAAGTGTTGGCTCATTGCTGTCAAGGATGTTTTTGGTCGGCTTGGAAGGTGGTGGTTAGTATGCCCATCTATATAGTAGTTTCTGCTACAGCACTTTGGATGACGCCTCTATAATGCTTCTTCAGAGGCTATAGCGAGATGATGATCCACCAGTGTCTAGGAGCAGATGGTATATGTTAAGCATAAGAAGATAATGAAATGGTACACGAGAGTGGATATTTTTCATCTGGAACAGGGCAAGACTCCCTCCCCTTTCAGTGGTTCTAGTATCAAGGATCTTTTTATTGTCGACATTACATGTGATAATATTCTTTTAATAGCATCGGGGGCATTGACATTTTATGAAATGAGTTTGAGAAGAGCTTATAAATGCTATTGATATGATCATCATAAGAATTATTGGTTATGATCTGAGTTAAAAATTATCATAATGTATACCCACTTTAAAGAGAGAAAAATATGGATTACAAAATTTAAATTTACTTGTATGTTTATGAAAGGGGCTGTAAACTTGGTTGCAAAGCAAGGATGTTTGTTAATTGAAAATAAAGAAACATAATGCAAAGAAAGCTGTCCTTGCCATTCTTGTTACTATGAATGACTACAACCCACACATCAAAAGCAAATAAAGTGTATCACCGAGGAAAGCTGTACAAGAAACTACATGCCATGAACCGAGTATGACCCAATGCTTCCAAGGGTATGCTAGGTTATGCAGAGACTGATAAAGACTGAACAAAAATTAAGCTTCTTTCCGATCTATATTCAGTACTATAAACTTTTACCTTACTGAACAAGTGATAATAAGTTAGTGGGGACTTTTAACTATAAACTTTACCTTACTGAACAAGCCATAATAAGTTAGTGGATACTATTTAACGAGTCTTTTGCAAGTTAATGGATACTATTTAACGAGTAGATTGGTCATCTTCTATTTTGACAGGCCGGTTTCCAGTATTACAAAATGGAGCAGGCAGCCTTTTGTCCTTTTTTCTTCTTCTTTTGCTTCGGTGGCTGGAGGACTATCTTAATTGTTGCGTCAAATACGGCCTTCACATTCTGCACAAATACATAGCCTTCATGAGAAACAAGATAAATGACCATGATGGCAGTACAAATGTCGAAAAAAGGGATATGTACCTGCTGAGTTTTTGAACTAAACTCGATGTACACAGCAGCTCTGATTAGTTTCTTGAGTTCTCCCTTCAAGGAAATTACACATGGTTGAAACTTAGAGACCCCAAAATAGCAAAGGGGACAGAAATTGGGGATGCCATCTTACTTGAGATGTACTTATTGGCACTGCTCCAGGATGATCTACAAAATACCGCTTATATCATCTCTAAGATCTGTAAAGGAAAAGTATCATCAATGTAAGGACGCCCACCCTTGAAATGAAGAGACTTGTGAGCATTTGAATTCCGAATAGTAGATCACAAAATTAATATTTATCTTCTTCTAAGTTAGTTTCGATCTTTTCAAGAAGTTCATCATCCTCTTATCACCTTTTATAATGTCACTACTATCCTTGTATTGGCATTCAAAAGCTGAAACCCGAAGGCGATAAATTTGAGATGATCAAAACAAGAAAACGCATTCTCATTTCAGTGTCGGCTATAAGGTTAATCAGGAATTAGGACAGGCATAGATCTCTAGGTACAATTGAGGCTCAAATGTCAAGATTTTCTACTAGTAAAACTTTAAACAAGGCTTTATGATATTAATGATATATCTATTCAGGTTTGGATGTGACTTGGTGAAGTTGGTGCATCTCAGTTTACACAGTTTTAACAAAATTATTTCGCACGTCAACTGATAGAAAATTGTGCTAATTATCATGGACAATATTACTAGGCCTTATTCTCAACAAATTTGGGGCCGGTTACAAAAACTCATTGTTCGATGTTCAGTCAATCCAGCACTACCTATTCTAAAACACAAATGAATACCTTACGACACAACCTGCAAAAGGGCTTTACGAGGCCAAGAACTTTAACAACCCATCTCCGTTCCTTAAATTGGACGAATGACCACAATGAAACCAACTAATTCTTAAAAGAAATGAAAATGTATCACAAGAATAGGGAAATCTTATCGAGCTTTGTTCCCACAAGAATTAAAGCAACGCCTGATGCATAGTGTCTCAACTCAGGAATCCACTAAAAATTTGAGAAAAATAGACACAAAAAACGGGTGTCAGAATATTACACACAATTGTATGTGAAACCAGACAATCCTATACTTCTAACCTTCTTTGCAATATTTTCATAGCTGGCCTTGCTAATGAGAGAAAATGCAAGAAGGAAAACATCTGCTCCGTGATAGCTTAAGGGTCTTAATCTATTGTAATCCTCTTGAACTGTTACGTACAAAGGGAAGTTTCTCACTTCCACATAAACAAAAAATATATATACATATCGAAATTACCTGCAGGATCCCATAAGCCCAGGTTAACAGTTCTACCATCCACAACAACATGGGCACTGAAGCTGTCAAAAACAATAGGCAGATAATCCTGTTTTGGAATCGGCCAAAAATTATTAAGATTCAAATATCTAACCATAGCTTGCTTGGTCTGTCAATGTCTTTGGCTGTGTATATTTGGTAGTAATATATGCCTCATTTAACCAGAAACAGGAACACGCCATGAAAATCCACAACACAGCAACTCCAGAAGCAACTTAAAGACGGCTTTGTAGAAATCCATCAATGACTTCCAAGAAGCTAAATCTTAACGGCATGTTTGGGACACAGTAATGAACGGTATTGGACGATAAAATAGACTGAACTCTTGATTCTTTTTTCTTCCTTAGTATTGTCTGTATTGGCCTATAACCTTACTAAGCATGCCATAAATGAATGCCGCTTGAAAGACAGAAATAAGACTTCGAGAACTTGAGTATTACCTAAACAAGAAAACTATTTTTTCTAATACACATACAAGTGTATGTTTCATCTTTGCATACGCACAATTTCTAGAGTCACAGAAAGTTTACATGAGAAGAAATGCCAATCTTTAAAAAAAAGGCTTCATAAAAGGCAGATTAACAAAATTTTCTTGTGGTACTCTTTAATCAAGGGAAAAGAAAAAGAACCCTTCAATTATTACTTGTATCAGCTTCCCCACCCCCAACCCCAGAAAAAGAAACAGGCAAAATAAAGAAAAAAGGGCAGTTTTTGCAAAGAACCATCAAAGTGAAAAGAGAATTCTTGAAATGAAAAATGGGAGGACTAGCTAAAAAAATAAAGAAAATCAGAAATTAATCACCTGTGGCCGAGAGATGGGACAAATAATATGCAGGGGTTGGTTGCTTGATTGATAGAAAAACGATGTCAGCTTCTTGGATTGGGTTACAATTTGAATCCTACTAGTTAGAAATCGCGTTTGCAGATTTTCTACCAGTAGCACCCGTGGTGATTTACACTCGTCTATGTTGTAAGGAATTCATTGTCTACAGTTAATTAAGCAAAAAATTACAATTGAACATTGATAGAGGCAATAGACCGCTACACAGATCGATGTTCAAGTATTAAAGATAATAATTTGACGCTCAAACTATAGTAACGAATGTCTAATCTGTATTAAAATTTAAACCACCACAGAGTCAGCCCATTTATGAAGTTAAATTAAATTTTACTTCACAACTTGCCTTGGTGTTTAAAATTTTAAGTTAGCCGTATTATTAAGAGAATTATATGATAGTTTTAAAAGAAATTTAGATAATTTTTTTAATTGAAGATGGATTGTGCAATTTGCCCTACTATATTTACTCATCATTCTACCTGCCAGGTTTGCCTATTGTTCCTAAGATTTTTGAGAGAAGCTTGTAGGAATTTCAAATTCTTTAAGAAATACCCTTTTTTTTTAAATATAAATTTTCTATAATTCTGTTATCTCAACAGGTTAATGCATTGAATAACTTCAAACATTGATGGAGCGTGGACGACGCGATCCCAATTATATGTAGCCACGGTCTTCCTAATGAATACGATGTGGATCCGTTCCAAACCCTCTTATTCAAAATATAGTGTTGAGGGGGACATAGCTTGCATTTCTAGGTACAATCCTCCGCCTCAAGGCATTGGAATCTATCGATCAGAGGAGCACACGCACCTTTTCTTTCTTTCGGAGCCATTTGGGGGGCATACTAAACTCGATCATATTCTGATTATTATATGATTGAAATATCAACTACTTCGATGGGGATCGAAGGGAAAAGCAAGTCTTTTTTTCTAGTCGACTTATAGCTCGGAGGTCAAGGGAGGTGTTTGATCTGCTTGTTGCACACTAATAGGTACGAGTCAATCAATCTCCGCCACATAGGATGATTACTACAGTCGTTGACTATAAATAATATTACTCCCGGCCATACTAGCTATATAATATATGCATCAACATGTGTCCACTATTCAAAAAGAATGGTGCTTCATTACACGAGATTAATAAATAAATACAATTATTGATATGATAATTATGTGCATAATATTCATTCCGCAGATTTAGAGCATGTATGGCTCTTGGCTGTGTTTAAGAAGTAACTTTAAAAATAATTTTGTTGAAATAAGTTATTTAAACTTATAGTACAAACCAAACCAGGTATCGTAAACCAAGTTCAAACGTCACGAAGTAGTCTAGGATTCTTGCAGTTTCCGATATCAACGTTACATTTAGTTTCATTTTCGAAGTCTTGCCAAAAGAAATATGAAGTAATTTTGTGCTCAGAACATGAAATTAAGAGAGTGAAAATTGCAGTTAAAATAATCTTCCATTATATTTGACTTGATACACAAATGTTATTGCAAATAATTTTGGGTTTTTAAAAAGTAAAGATTTATTTTTAGTTCAAAAGCAAATCACAAATTATTGTACCTTTGTGATGTTGTTGAGATTCCATTGATAGGTCATTGTTGGGACAGCATAATCTTGAGTTTACTTTATCATATAGTTTGTCTAAGATATAATAGACCACTCAGTGGTACATTTAAATATATACAAAAATATACATGGAGAAAATTAAAAAGAGAATGAAATTGGAGTCTCAAGACTACACGTTTTTTACACCATAATGGATTAGAAGGGATACAATTATAGAGGATTGTAATAAGGTGAATTAGAGAAGATTGTTTTAATACGACGTAATGGAGTTCCTTGGATGTCGTTTATAAAGTGGAGTGGATTAGTTATGATTTCAACATTCTAATAGAAGGTCTGCCTTGTGAGTTTATAAGTACGTTAAATACCCTCATTTAGTTTGAGAGAATCTACCAAGCGGTTGCAACAAAATATAGTAATTATAAGTTACTAATTACTCGCGAAGTATTATAAATTGTTTCTATGAGGTCGTATACGTAATCCCTTTGTTAATCAGAGGGGGTTGAGAGAGAGTTCATAGATGGTGCAGAATTTTGTAATTGATGATTACTAAACCTTCTCTTGATGAGTATCAAAGTATCTTCTAAGGCTTTGAATTTTACTTTTTGGTTTAGGTGAAAACTGAATCCGATTCTCGCCGTTATTTTCATATCCTCTTTCTGTCACTGTTTAAGCGCTTAGAAAGAGAGAGAGTCGTGTTGTGCTTTAAAGTGGAACTCTCCTATATTTCCAAATTATCCTAAGGCATTGCTTTGGCATGCAACTCAAAAGGATAGAAAGACCACTCTCACGAAGGGAACTCTTTTAGAGCCTGGTATCAGCCAAGTCTCCTAGATTCATTTTGCACCCTTTTCATGTTGCAGAATGACCAACTGAAAATAGATGCTTCCAGTATTACTAATGAGCAGCTCGTGGTGTCACTTACGACTACCTCACCGTGCTACAGGACAGTGATAGTATCGGCATCTTGTACTATAGACAAC
Organism: Fraxinus anomala; assembly: GCA_903798345.1. Lineage (NCBI taxonomy): Eukaryota > Viridiplantae > Streptophyta > Magnoliopsida > Lamiales > Oleaceae > Fraxinus > Fraxinus anomala. The sequence goes on from CAIGRN010014579.1 coordinate 11,317, forward strand.
CTATGTGCTATCAAAATTGTTCTTCCATACATAAGCTTATTTAAAGCTTCTTGAACTTGCTTTTCGGTTTCAGTGTCCAACGCACTTGTTGCTTCATCCAAAGGAATAGATGGATCGTTAAGTATTGCCCGCGCAATTGCCACCCTCTGCTTTTGTCCCCCGGACAACTGCACCTCATTTCATTTTCACCAACCCGAGTTTGATAATCTTCTGGCATTCAACTGGTAAACCTGTGTGCATTTGCTGCTTTGGCTGCCTTCATTATCTCGAGTTCTGATGCATCACTATCCCCATACTTGATATTCTTGTAAATCGTTGTAGAGAACAATACCAGCTCCTGCTGCACTAGACTGACTCTCCTTCGCAACGTTTTTAGGTTCAAGCTCTTGATATTGAATCCATCAATCAAAATTGAACCTGATGTCGGATCGTAAAATCTCAACAACACTGAAATCAAAGTACTCTTTCCTGAACCAGTTTGGCCTACAATTGTCATACTCTTCCCTGCTGATACTTCGAAATTCAACTCATTGAAGATGGTAATATCAGGCCTTCTTGGGTACCTAAAACTCACATTCCTGAATTCAATATCTCCCCTGGATCAGTCACAACTGTTGATGAGGAATTATCAGGGTCCATAGTTCATCAGAAATACACACACACACACACCAGGAATAATACACGTTGAAATAAGAACCACGAAATAAACATTCTGGTATGATTCTCTGTGCTTGCATTTAGCAGCTCCTAGGAAAGGATGAACTTGTGCATATTTTCACAAGCATATGCTGCTTGAATTGTGAACTAGCTAACATAAATGCCATAATGGACGTGGTGCAAATGCTGCAGCTAGCCAGTCGAGTATATGCTGCTTGTATGTGTACAAAGTAGTGTTACATTCAAGAACAAACTGTCCACTCATAATTTTTGCATCTCCTGTCATTTGGTCTTTTAGTTAAGACGATGAAACAGTTAAACTATGCACCGTAGGACTGACTACCTATAAAATCTGCTTTTTTAACTGTTTTTTATTGGCTATTATTTTTAGTTCCACAAGACAAAATTATTGCTTTGAAATCTCGTTCCAAATATTCAATGAAAATTATATTTCAGATTAATTACAAGATATTGGTTCAACATATAGTACATTATTTATATTTCACTTGGGTAAACAATAAATAGTCTCGGCAAAAATAAGAACTCGCTAAATTTATAAGATAATACATTATAGAAAAATTCATATAAATTACTAAGTTCTAGATACATAGTACTTATAATTCGACTATGATGTCTTTCTAAAATATGACTCGATTATTGTTTGTTTCTTATCTCAGATCTCATTTTTAACATTTCTTAACAAGGTAAAAACATTTTGTATGATGTGTTGTGTTGTGTTACGATGGCTTTTGTTTATTGAAATAGAGTTTTTGATTGTTTAAGTTNATTGTTTGTTTCTTATCTCAGATCTCATTTTTAACATTTCTTAACAAGGTAAAAACATTTTGTATGATGTGTTGTGTTGTGTTACGATGGCTTTTGTTTATTGAAATAGAGTTTTTGATTGTTTAAGTTTCGATAAAATGGAATAATGTAGTGCATTGGACAATTATATTTTTGAGACAAATAATTAGTCATGAATTTTAGATTCAGCAAATATATAAAATTATTAGTTCTTAAAATGAGAAACTAAATACAAAT
>CAIGRN010014582.1:0-26517 GCA_903798345.1 Fraxinus anomala
GTAATAGAGTATTGTTGTTACTACAATCTCTAGAAAAAGCATGGTCATCACCTCTGTAGCAGCTCTTCAGTTTGTTAAATCTGGGAGATGAGCTAGTTTTTGCCTCGAGATGGAGGTGGAGGATTCTATTTTATTTTTTAGCAACCTAGATAAGAGGAGAATGTGTTCTCTACGTTATTCCCATCCCAGATGTGGTTGGGAGGTAGAGAAGGTGCACTAATGGCCACAGTGGGCCCAGATAAGGAAGCTCCAGATGAGCCAATTTTCCTTCTCTTATTCAGATGCTGGACTGCCTCGTCTTTTTTCTCCTCATCATTTATAAGCAGCCTCTTGCTTTCCTAACCAGTTGCTCATAGGGATGTCAATTTAGCTCTCCTGCTCGGGTGGCCCGCAGTTTGACCTGAGAAAAGCTCGAGTCGACCCGACTTGACTGAGCTGATGCTTGAGCCAAGCCTCAATTTTGGGCATCGGCTCGAACCTTAGCCGACCCATGATGAGCCACACAAATACATGTCAAAATGGCTTGTGTTTATTTGAAATGATGCAAGAATCTAGCCCACATAAAATACAAGCAGTCAAAGCTGCCTGCATTTAAAAACAAGCAGCCGTAGCTATTTGTAGAAAACAAAGACAGCTATAGCTTTCTGCAAAACGCATGCAGCTACAGTTGTTTAAAAAAAATTATGATTTCAAGAATTTAAAAGAAAAAAAGAGCCAGCCCAATTGGCTCGATAAGGCCCGAGCCAAGCTAAGATTTTTTAGACAAGCTTTTGCTGGACTCAACTCTGGCAAAAATAAAAGCTCGAGTCATTTTTTACCCGAGCTATGTTCGAGCCCTAAACTTCGGCCCGGCTAGTTTACATTCCTAGTTTCTTACTCTATTTTTTAACAGAGGTGGTCTTCAACAGTGCTTCGCCTAATTGTAGTGAAGTCATGCTTCAAAGGCCTCTTCTTCAAGAGATTTTCTACAAAAAAAAAAAAGCACAAATGTAAGCAACTTTGACTTAAGCACTAATGTATAGCTCAAGTGAAGGGTTAGAATTTACCTTGTGAAGACATCATATCGTTGTTAATGGAATGGATATTATTCTCTATCCACTCGAAATAGCTACGCTCTCTATGCGTAAGCTGATAAATGATAGTGTCCCATTACTCCATAATGATTTAACACCGAGGTACTGTATCTACAAGCAAAGTAAAAATGGCTAAGTGTATGAAAGCACAGAGAAGAACATCAACTCGGTTAAGTTGTGAACCCACTAGTAGTAAAATAGGTGGTGGGTACGATTAGAGGTGCCATGGGGTCGTCCTTCATAGTATTACGGCGTTGTGATGCCCAAAACCAGGATTCTATATATCCCTTAATGGAAGTTAGCAAGTTGAGCACAAAGGGAGAATGAGCCCCCCATGAGGTCAGATAATACCATCATTTGACCCTTTCACCTCCTCCCGTGGCTTTTGGAAGGTAAATGGAATAAAAGGCATTGAAGGGCATGTCACCACCTAGGTTAGCCTCATGCCAGAGCAGCCATGACCCAACCATTTCACTCCACGTGTTTAGGTCTAGTTGGGTCGGATCGAGGCTTTAAGAATGCAGGACAAGGCGAAAAAATGAGGTGATGGAAACCGGAGACCTGCCTTTAGAATGGCCATATACTCTGACCTCAGACAGCAGTACGCTCATGAGGCTCAAAGACTATCAGACCCATATTGTCTGGAACACTATATTGCTCTCTCTAAGGGTCTAAAGTTAGCAAGGGTCATGTTAGAAGGGTAATCAGAAGCCCCGCATTTGGTAGATGTGTTCACAGGCATGGAGGTAACTTCTATATGTTTTTCCTTGACCTAATGGTCGCTGAAATCTCAGCAGGGATAAAGACATTTGGTTTACTAAGGTTGGAAGGAACTACACCCCGAACCTCACTCGTCTCGCCAAAAATACTCCTCGATCTAGACTTTTCTAAATTAGAGGAAAAGAAAAAGATGGATGAAGATTTACCTAAAGAAATGGATTTTCTAAGGAAGAATGCCCGTTGGAAAGTTGATGAATGCCATCGGAAAATTCAACTTTTATTACCGAAATATCAAACTAATATAATATGGGTGAGATTTCGAATTTTCGCAAAGTAAAAACTTACAAAATGAAACAAGTTCGCCTTTTATAGGTAGAGGCAATGTACCTTAGCCATTGGATCAAATTAAGATAAATCTTGGCCGTCCATTTATTTGTTTATGAGAGATGTTAATATGAAACATTGGAAATGATCAATTGCACAGATGAGGCGATGTGTCTCAAATGCGCATCTGGTCGTGTAGCCTCAACCTTGTACAATCGGATGTCATGATTACCATTTATAATCTTGGAGACAATTGTCTTGAAAACAGGCAATATCTTAACTGGCTCTCTTGAAAACATGCAAAACTTTCCAATCATTGGCATAGAACCCAAAAATATCTCATAACTTCAGAGGCTTCAGCTTGTCTATGCTAGGACCTCGCCTCTACATCATCGCTTCATCAAGCTGCCTATCTTTCTGAGTGTCGTCCTCTATGCCACGGGCCTTTGCATCACAGCTCATCATGCTACCTATCTTTTAGAGCATCGTCTTCTATGTTAGAACCTAGCCTCTACAGTTTGTCACTTGCATAACTACTATACAAGGTATTAAAATAACTTCTAAACTTTAGATCCACACATTATATAAATATCAATGTCTAGACTTTAGGGACTATTGTGTTGTGCTCAAATGCACAACTACCACCAAGTGAAATAAAGGTAAAATGCCCCATGCCAACGCATCACTTCGATAATAATTACCTCTCAACTCTATAATATGCTCAAACCAAAAGGTTTAGGCCTTATATAATATCCATACACAGCCACGGGTAGCTAGCTAGCAAGCTTATTGTTACGTCTCTTTTAATAAGGCTCCAGATCACGGCCACGAGTACCTAGCTAGCAAGCCTAATTAGGTCCATAGTCTACATCACCATCCATCGGCCGATGTGAGGCCATATATAAGATAGTCGAGCAAATGCACCACTTTCTTCTGGGGGTCATGTAGAGGCGGACCCTCCATAGCCTAGGCAATGTGCTATAACCTACTGCAAAACAAATATGAGGCAATAGCTTTTTTCTTGATAGAAACTATCTACCACTTCACTTGTTCAAAGAGATCTTTCGTACAAGATCTTACTACCGAAGAAGACCATGTACAACTAACGATTTGTCCAAATGTGCGCTGATAAGGAATAACGCTATTTAAAATTATGATTATGAAATATCGATAATGTGATAGTCTATGTAGAATAATATGATGGACAGTTCAATTTTTATGATAGAGAAGGTGAGGAGGCGTGATATCAGGAGAAAGAAATGTGATGGATAATGGGTTACCATATCAGCGATATTCCATCATTATGATAATAATAGCATGTATTTTATCCACTTATTTAGATTGTTAAATATAACTAATTGTCATTATTTTTGGTGAATTATTGCTTAATCAGATTTTAATTTTGTTTGTTAGGTAAAACTCGAGGCAAATTGGGTGAATTGGAAGAGAGAAGTGAAAAATGGGTGAAAGGAGAATAAATTCAAAGTGCGGGATCAAATTGCAATTATCCAATAGTTGATTCGGACTACAGACGATAATAGAAGATTATTGAAAGTCAATTGAATACAATTAGAAGTCAAAAAGGAGTGAAATGCAATCAATGGTTTTCACAAATCGGTTTCTAATAGCACAAAGTATGTTCCAGAAGATTAGTTGGAGATTGGGACCCATTTTTGGATAGTAAATGTTCGAATTGAAGAACTTCTATTTCTAAAAGATTTGTAGCCCTTTGAGCTAGTTTTCAACGTACTTTGAATCATCTCAATCGAATATCGGAAGAAAAAGTTATGATCAAAATACTAATGACTGTGCAGATACATGATCATGCGTGCGTGAAGGCAAATTTTCTTGTTTGATTGAAACTCTTCAGGAACCCAAATTGGACATCTTTTTTTTTTTTTTTTATTACCTAATTTCACATTATATAACACAAGACATGGCAACCATTAGAGGATCTCTCTCACTTCTAAATCACATGTATATCATAAAAATCTATCAAGAAACGAGAGGTAAATTCTTTATAAGTTGGAGAGGAGAACAAATCTAGCACGTAGATTGAATCAAGAAACATCAAGAACTTGATGAATCAAAACTTAGGATGGATAATCAAGAATAAGAATTAGATCGTGACATCTCTCTTTCTTATATTTATAAATTTCGGGTGATGCTTTTCATTCTTCTTATTGTTTTATCTTTAGAAACATGTTTAGCTAGATCCGTAATTGTATTGGATGAAAATAAATCCTATTATTTATTTATTTTAATTCAAGACTAGTAGTTTAGTAATTCTTGTGTTTCTTGATTATTTTTCCATACCTATTGCATTATTTAATTATTTGATCACCAATTAAATAATTAATTACTTGTTGTAGTGTTGTGAGACTCATAATAAATTTAGAACGCGGAAAAATTAACATATGTGCAATAGATGTTAGGAATAAAATCTACTACATGTACATTCATATAGATAATTTAAAATTTAATATATTATAATCATTCGAATTTGGACTACAAATAGATTCAGGTCATGATTATAATAGATTTAATTTATTTTAGAAAAGAAAGTTAAATAGTTTTATCAATTGTCAAGAACGCATGAATTGAACTAAATTACAAATCGAGAAGTGAAATAGATAGTAAGAAGCAAATTAGAAATCTAATACAATCATCCATATTTTGATACAAATCCTAATTTTACCGCTTTCTTAGAATAATTTAGAAAAATCACAACATAATTTATCTCGTTCTTGTGTTACATAATTCGAATTCCATAGAAAATTAGTAAAATTAAATTGAATTTATTTTCTGTGAGACGATACTTTCAACTCACTGAATTATTACTTGTCAACAATCTCGTACGCTTGCGGGTTTCGGACAGACATGTGCAGCTCGTGGAAGTGAGTGGAGTAAATATCTGTTAATCACATCACTCTTGCAAAATCGAAGTCAACATAACTTTTGAATGATGTAGGTCACCCTACTTTCGTCTTGGTTATAATTGGATCATCAAACTTCAATTTGAAGCAATCAATATACCATTCCATCCTAACAGCTATGATTACAATTTCTAATATGTGAACCAAATAATAATTTTGTAAGCTTTAAATTGAAGTTCAATGATCGAATTGTTACTAGGATGAACGTTCAGTGACCTCCCGTATAATTAACCAGGAAAGAAGGAACAAATTTTAATAAGTGGGACCCATTGGATTGGCACACAAAACTAAGCAACAGCAATCAACTACCAAAACGACAAATCTCAACCCTCCATTCATTCTCGACGATTCCGTCACCTCATACCTTGGATTCTCTCTCTATTTTTTTTTTCTATCTTGGGAGCTGCGAAAATCAGTTGAACAAGTACGAGGAAGAAATACTAATCGGTTAGGAGAAAATAAGGCAAGAAATGCATATATTCTCTCTAATAAAGAGCAAGAATTTTTTTAATTAATCCAATTCAACAGGTGGATTTATGGAGAAAATAAAGAAGAAAGTAGAAGAAGAAGAAGGGAGCTTAAATGGGTTCTCTCCAGTTTCTTCTACTCCAGTTTTTTGGAAATCCAGGAAAAGATCAGGTTTGTTTATATGTATTCTAATTAACAGCAAGTGGGTTGAATATTTTCTTCTTCTTTTCTATTAATTTTTGCTTAATTTGATGTTAGTGATGGAATTATTTTATTAAGTAGAATTTATATGAAATTAATTATAGCTCTTTTTTTTTTGTCAATTATTACTTATAAGTAGTAATCTTGGTTCATTTTTCTGTTAATTACATGCTGCAAATTTTAGACAAGAAATTCTTCTTGATATTTACAAGTGATTTTTTTATTTATTATTATTATTATTATTATTATTATTATTTTTATTTTTTATTTTTTTTTGTGTGTGGTTCATTAACTAACTATTATTAGAACTGATTAACAGCTATTTGTGTTTCAAATTTAAATTTTTTTAAAACTATTCAAGTCTCTCTGTTTTATTTGAATAATCTTGACCTTTTGTTAATAAAATAATGATACAATAATTTTGCACGTTTACCTCTCTAATAATCCGAAAATTGTGTAATGTTGTTTTGCTCCTTCAAAATTAAGGTCTTCCTCTCAAAATAGCATTATTTATTGATTAATTAATTAAAAATTGTTGGGGTAGTTGGAGACCATAAGCAAGTCATGCTTACTTTTTACGTGAACTTGTTTGTCAACAAGTTTGAAAATGTTACCTTCCTCTTACTTAAAAAATAAGTAACTTGCAATTTTGACAAACCAGAAAAGTTACTTACTTTTAAGTAATTATTTAAACTTGGCCAAACATCCAATGACTGCAAATGGTTTAGTATACCAATTTTCTACCTAATGAACAACTGTGATTTATTGATTTGCGGAAACAGTTGTGGTAGTGGAGCCACCACCTTTTATTTTGTTCAATATATACCTACTTCTCTTCGAATTGATGGCTGCTTGATTGAAATCTGTTTTTATCTTTTTCCTAATGTACCTACATGGGGTGTAAATTATTATTTAACTTGCTGACAATTTAGCGGGTCATGAGGGGTCGAGAAATAAAGTCGTAACCATAGTTTTCGTAGTATATATTCAATAAGTCATTTCAATTTCATTACATGGTCCCACGATTATTTTGTAGATTACTCATTTGGACCAATGTCCATGCTTGTTTCTCACTACTCTATTTATGTGCACCTTAAGGTACTCAAGCAGATATTGCGATTTGTGTACTTTTTCACATGAAAAGTAACATGTCATGATGATGACAACAACAATAACAATGGTGAAACGTTTCCCATCTTTATAATTAATATGTAGATTTAGAATCTATTGGTTGGTGATATGGATCATTTCTCGCCGGAATGAGGTTTTCACTTTTTATAGCCTAATATTTGACATTTCGACAGTCAAATTGTTACTTTGGTAGAGTTGAGTTTATTGAAACATAGTGTGCTTGCATTTTCTGTCTATTGAGTGGTAGTTGGTTATGTAGTTACGTCTTTCTTACTTCCTATGTTTTATCCAAATGCATCTCCCAGCATTTTGGGAGCTCGTTGAATGTATTGACTTTGGTCAGGCCAGATACTTTTGTGGACACTTCTTCTGAGGTTATGTTCGCTCAGTCCCCCTTCGAGTATCCCTGATGTGCATGGTTCGTAATGTCTATGAGGTCAAGTCGGACCTTTGTTGACCATCAGACCATTCTACTTCTAGTAACTTGGACATCTGTAGCCTTAATGTACATGTCCATACTATCATGCAGGTGATGTGTCACATGCGTATGATTGGACATATTTACTACATATAGAAAACTGGAAATGGATGTGCTAGTCATGTCTCAAACCATCATAATTTTAAACGTATTTTAGTCATATATCATATAAGTAATAAGATGCAACTTAAGATTGAGTGCCTCCAAAGCTAAGTCTACTTTAGCATCTATAGGGGTGTGACAAGTGACAAAACTTGTCTTTCAAGAAAGCTTCGTTTAATAATTGTTTGAAAAGGAAAATAATCAAAAACTTGCATTTACCTATTCTCATACCACGATTTGCCTTACAGCGCAGTTTATGTAACAGTGAGCTTTCGGGTATGGTTTTAGATGTGAGGTACAGTGAGGGATATTGAACTTCGGGTTAATTTTTTTCTGTTTAGCAACCCCCTTCCCCACCTCCTACCCCGGAATCAAATTCTTGGTTTTTCCTGCATGGTTCATACTCGGTGGTCAATTCTTTCAGCATCAAGTGCAAAGAATTTAGACAGTGCAGTAAATGATTCTAGTGCTGATAAAGCAATGGGAAAACAAGAAGATTCTATTATGGAAGAAAAGCCACAAGAATCAAACATTGTTTCTGTTCTTTCTGAGAAACGGAAGGCTTTATTTGAACCACTGGAACCAGTAAGTGGCCAACGACCTTCAGCTGAATCCTTACTTCCACCTCCAGACTTCGAATCCGCAAGCTATCCAAAAGGGTGGCTGATTGGGAAGAAGCGAAAGCTTGTGAACGTGGACGTTGTCGAGAGTATGCGTAGGATTGCAGTACAGGAAATAAATCGAAAGGTGCTTATGCCATCTGGCTCCTATTGTCTGATATGATTGTATCGTAAGATATTAATTAACCATAGATAATCTATGCAGGATAGGGAAATCGATGGCCTGAATGAACAATTAGAAGAGGATGCTCGAGTCTTAGAGCATCTTCAACTACAGTTACTCGAAGAACGAAGCAAGCGCACTGATGTAGAGAGAACAAATGATATGCTGCAAGACCAAATTACGATGCTTATGAACATGTTACAAGAGAATGAACCAGAAGAGGATGATGGACCCGATGAGCCCTGATTTTTATTTTATTTTATGTCTTATTCTTTTGTATATTTATATGCCAAAAGTCGTAAAATATGCTTGGTATAAATGTATCGTCTTGTCTGATTTTGCTGTTGTAGTTTGAGTTTGGTTTACTGCATAAGGTGAGTTAGAGAGTAATTCAAAACTGTGTATATGAAGATGTTAAAATCATGCAGGGTTTGTGAATGTCAAATAATGAAATAAATTGTGTTGTACGAATTACTGATTTTTTTTTTTTTTTCCTTCCTCTGTGATATGATATTTTGTCTTTCTTTTAATAAAGTTTTGGACAAATTTAGATAGTTAATTTTGACATTAAACCTTAATAGTGATGTTACTCCCACTCGAAATATTAGTAAACTACATCTCTTCAGTGTGCATTGACATATAAAACGGAGTGTACAAAAATTATTTAGTCTTCTCTAAACTTATTAGAAATACTTCTTGACAGCGTTCTAAAAAGCTCACTTAGCTTCGTTATTGCATGAAGTTTGATCTTATTGTCTAAGAACAATGATAAATGTAAGCTCTATGTTTGACAATTTTTTTGACACTCCATTATTTTCAAAAAACTTGTTGCGGGAAAGTGTGTGTTTCTTTAAAATTGTCCAATATAATGTTGCTATGTGGCATGATGTAAAGAATAATGTAAAAAAGAGTGTACATGTAGCTTGATTGTATTGTCTAATTATGCCTTACGTTTTTTTATGTTTAGGCTTTGCCTTAATCCATCTAGATTCATAAAACCTTGAAAACAGCTATTTGGGTAGTTCTTGTTTATTTTTTGCTTATTCTACCTTGAGAAAATTGCAACAAAGAAGTTGGGTCACTTGCCTTCTCTGCTACTACATGTACATCTATCATTTCAAGTTCGTAACACATTAAAAGGTTAACAATTTCAATTGTATATAAGATATTGCAACATGTGATGCTTTACACTTGGTTGATAGTCTAAAAAGTTTTTTCGACCCAACCTCTTTTATTTATATTGATTTTTTATCTTTCTTGTTCATTTTATTTTTGTTAGCAAAATAGGATTTTGTTTGATTGGATTCACTGGACAGAAACCCAATGCTTCGGTTCTAAATGACATTGTATCCTTAGTGAAAGAGGTTGATTGGAGGATTGTGAACTTTATTCTCAAAATCGGAAAATCCATAAACTTGCTTCCTTTGCTATTACTTCCCTGGCCTCCACGAGCGGGAGTATTTCATTTTTAATGTTGTCTACTGTCAAGGTCAATGTTGCTTAATAACATTTCAGATTGTGTGAGCTCAACTGTCCCCAACACTGCCGTTTTCCTAGTTGATTCATAATTTATTAGCAATTTTGTATCAATTTGTTTTTCTCTATATTTCAATGTTTTTAGATAAAGTAGAAAATAACTTTTAGATAAAGTAGAAAATATTAAGTTATTTTTTCTTGATTTCTTCTTCTCATTCTAGCGAATCTTTCAATAATATGTAAGAAACTCTTTATTTATTAAAAATTCGTATGATTCTAGAGAAATTGACATTTCCAGAACGCATATACCAAAAACTAGAGTAAAGAGGAAACCTAACCACAGTAGAGGATTTCAGTAAATTTACAATCACAACTACATATAGCTACCAACAAAGTGTAAGGTCCCATAAAGATCTATTGAAATCTAAAACCAATCTTCAATATGAAAACCAGAACAGGGCAATAAATACATAGGTACGAAAACATCACATGTTTGTACACGTGCGCATTACATTAAAAGTAAATGTCGGGACGAGCCCAAACATTTGGAACCAACAATCAGGATTCTTCATCAATCTCAATTTCTGAATCCCATATAAACAGTACAAGCACACACAATTTACAGGGGCAAACTTCTAATAGTGAATGGATTATCGAGCTTGATTCTCAAAATCTTCGGAGATATTGAACAAGAACTGTGGTAGAGATGCTATCCTAGGGAGATTGAGCAGCAACTCTCCAACCGAATCCTTCCTGGAAATCAATGGCGCCTGCTTGTCAACAGAGGTATCATTCGGTCCATCCTCAACCTTGATTTTACTAGTAGATGCATAAAAATTGTTTGATTCATCATCTTTCTTTTCCACCAAAGACATTTGAGTACCATTTGTACCTTTGGAATGCATGTCGGGCTCCAGTGCATTGTCTTTCTGCAGAAGACAGCAAAGAGAATTGACCCTTGACATGAGAGACTTCTCATCAGACTCCGGCATATTTTGAATATCACTCAATAGGTATCGTTTGATATCATCTAAAATCTGCAAGCTTTGCCATTCCTCACTCGAAAGCTTTGGATTATTGGGTTCTTTCTGCTCAGATAGCCGGTGCTCGAGATGGCTCACTAGATCACTCATTGACATAGAATGTTGGAGACCAGGCAACGTGAAGTTGCTGAGCCCCTTAAGTTGCTCTGTTCCACCATTTTTTAAATCTTCAATTGTTAGTGTCTCCCTAACTGCGCGTAATGGTAATATACATGAGAACATAAAAAAATAGGAGTATCACATTTTCTTCAATCTAAACTATAAACAAGGTGGCAAGAATTTATCCGTAGTATAATAATTAATGACGAGAAGAAATGAGCAGTACGAAGGCAATGAAGTGATTTTTCGCAATTTGCATATCTTTGTTCTCCATGTATAATACATGTGATTAGTTAAATCCATTGTGAAATTGCGATCCAAAAGAAACAAAGTTTCAGCAAAAGGCAAGGATGAGCACTTCCATGTTACTATGTAAGAAGGAAAAACACCCATTCAATTTTATCAAACTACAGAAACTATTGAAGCAATAAACTGTCGCGAACATAGGGTAAAAAACTTCATTAGTTTGAGATTCAAAAGAGGATAAACGGCAGACATCCCCAATTTTTCATAGTCAGAGTGGGCAACCTGCAAAACATGAAAATGGCCAATTATATAATATACTCAAAAGATTTAAAAGAATCTACTTTGCACACTTCCCCTACTATAAATATGTATCATCAATTTTCTCTCGCTCTTGCTTTTCAATTTGTGGCCAAAATTTTAACCTAATGCTGATCAAAATGTATTTTCCACTTCAGCCAACTGATATTGATCTGTGCAAAATCTATTGCTCTCTCCTTGAAAATGGGCTAAGGCTAGCTTGTTCTATTCTAAACAACTGATGACTCAGATACTTGACAAACCATGCCGGCATATTTTCATAGGCACCATATTTGACTAACTTTAAGATCTAAAATGGATCCGAATCTTATCAGTTCGGTAATGTCATAAGATTTGAGGAGGCAACTTCACATTGTTCTGTCCAAAGAAAGGCCTCTGTTTTATTCTTCTACTTCCCCTTTTCTTGTTTCCCTTTTCCTTTCAGGTAGGTGGATGTTTAGACTGTGTTTTCCATATGCCCATGCATATAAAGATGGCACTAGACAACACCAATATATTGTGAATTGAACAACAAATTAAGCACATGTTTGAGCCCCATTTTTGTCTAAGAATGCATTTTGGGAATAGTAGATTAATAAAGAATGTGTAATTAAAAAATAAGAAAAAGTTTTAGTTTGCGTGTAATATTATTTTATTGAAGAATGTGTGGTTCAAAAGAAAAGAGAGAAAAATGTATTTTTAAAATAATGGTGATCAAAGAAAGGCTAAGACTCTAATTTAGTATTCAAACGTACCCAATAGCTGACTCACACAACTTGTCACAGGTCAAAAGTGCATCACCTAGCCCTCAAACTCTGGCTTGTTAACAAACATGAAACCATGTACTCCACCTTGGGTCTTTGGAAAAACACAGGCACACAAAATAATGGAGCTGAAAAATCCCCATATAAAAGACTGCCCATGGCTGCCTTCCTCCAATGTAATTATAAAGTCGGAGAATGGCGAAACGGCCTAGTGTATTATAAATGTTAGGCAAAAGGTTGAACTATAGAATAACAAAGGGAATCTGTCCAATTTTCATACTTTGGTATGTATTTTTTATCTAATACGATGTTTCATTTCGGCATGTACGAATACTGTTCACCGATTTTTGTTAAATAGTGTTACATGACAAAACAATGTACACATTACAACTTTTCACAGGTTTATATAATAGGCAACATTAGAAAGAATACCTCTGAAATGCAACTATGAAAAAAATTCTCCCTCACTTTGTCACTCTTCAACTCGTCCATTTCATTAGTTTTCTTTTTTAACTTCTAGTCTATGGATTTAACCTTAACAATCTTTACCATTGGTGTGTAAATTTTCAAGGCATGACATGTTATGGCATCATATTAAGCACGCAAGAGTTCTCATAATTTCTTGCACCTGATGACATCAGGCTATCAAAACAACATTTACAGTTGTATCGTCTCAACGTTGGCTCTGAGAACACGATAACTTTACAGTAAAACCATCACCTCTTTCTTCGATAATGAATATATGTAGTGCATATGATATATGTGATACTAGGCACCAATATACCTTTAGAATAACGAATTCCTGAGCTAAAATCAATAGCTAGCATGACCCTACAATCTCATATTAGTGATCAACCATCTAAACCTCCTAGAGTACAAAATGATTGGTGTGATTCAACAAGATAAGAGTGCCTACTCCCATAATTTTCCACTTTGCCACCTTCGCAGAAAAATTCTGGTTCTACTCCTAGTATTTAACCAAGTATAAACCAGTCTGCACCAACCAGCAAGCAAACAAGCAAAATGACGCACATTCCCAAATAGAAACCTGAAACAATAGTCTCATTTTGCCTATTGACGTTCTCTGTATCAAACTGTTAATCTCTAACACCCAAAACAAATCACATATAAGGCAGACCACATCCAATCAACATAAAAAGCAATTCAGAACTATCAAAAACCAGTTAGTGTCATGTTTATGCAGAAACAGTTCCCCCATGAAATCCAATGTTACAAAGACATTCGGAAACTTTATTCTGAAAATGTAGTCTTCTAACAATCACTATCACTGTGATGACCCAAACCTTGTACCTAAATAGTTATTTCATGGGTACCGTCCGTTTTGGGAGAGCCTTATCACATCTTACCACTCATGGATTTCTACCACGTCGCTAAAATTCGAATTCTTGACATTTCACATAAGAATGATTTAAGTTGAATCCTTATACCAATCGGACAAGTTATGCATGCTTATGATATGCATATGCATTACCTTAAAATAAAAATTATTAATGTTCCTCATTATGTATCCACTTTTTTAAAAAACTTCATTAACATCGTGAGCTCGCTTGATATATCGCCTAACCAATCAAAACGAAGTGGACAATTATTATTTGGAACCCGATTCGTTCTACTGGTAGTACTGCAAAGCGGTTAACATTATTATAATTGAACATTGAATCGGGTGTGCGCCGATCCCTCACGCCCCATTTCCCACTCGCCTTTCATGACATAGACATATGCCTCTTAACAAAGCATTTAGGATACATATCTTTAAAAACATTTTTTGACTTGTGACATTTGAAAACTTTTTATTCCTTGAAACGTCATGTATGCTTATGAATGCATTTACGTGCATGAATATGTCATCAGAAGCATTGACATAAAACGTAATAATAATATCAAGTTCACAAAATAACAAATTTAGGTAACACATTTATATATTTCACGATATAACATAGCATGAAGACAAGGAGAGGTTAACTTACTGAGCGTTAGCTCATTCCATGTTATCCCTACCCATTTTTAGATGATGAATGCAAGTTAATTCGAGATGACGACTTGTTATCACATTTAAATATTGATTTCGTTTTGTAAATAAAGTTAACATTCAATTTAGATTGTTCTATATTTTTATTAAGCACAAATTATTTTAAAATAATAAGCAATAGATGTTTATTATGGTGATATAAATTAAATTCTTTCTGCATTTATGATTTTAAGAGAATTAAATTATACTACTTCCAAATCAAGGTATCTAACTAGATTTGGGGGTGTTACAATCACGTTTCCACCAATTGCAATTTAACTATATTTTCTTACAAACACCTAATATACAAGAAGCTATAGGGGGGCATTACATGTAATATACTAGTAATCCCAAAAGTTCTTTCAAGTTGCCTCTCCTAGATTTATAACTTCACAGGAAAAGTTCATTCGACTTAGTCAACAACGAAAGTTCAGAAAGTCTCCCTGAGAATAGCTTAGTTCAATAAGAAACACATCCAATTATGCTCAAATTCATTCCACACAGGTACATCAAATTATCATCAAATTCATTCATCAGTTGTACCTTTAAAGTTACATGCTCTACCCAGATTATACTGTGTGTTCTGTTAACTGAGAATGACTGGCTCATTCCAGACTCCTCAATCCGCATGGATGGGGAAATAAGCCAACTATGTTACCACATTTTACCACACCAGACCACACGTTTCAAGTTGCGCAGACCATGACCATTACTTTATTGAGTTAAAGAAAGATGTGGGATATCAAATATGTTTGCCAAAAAGAAGTAACAACTCGCAGCACCAAAACTTGTTAAAGTCCCATTTCTTCCAATTTTGTCAAGGTGGTACAAAAACGTAAGGTGAACAACCATTATTAGAAACTAGCTATGAAGCGTGGATAGACAGAGAACAGGGACAATGTGGGAAACAGTTTCACAAAAAAGTATAATAGAAATAAGTCAGAAAAATGTCAACAAAAATACTCTTTATTATATTATCATATCTTTATCTCTGTAATTATATTTCAATAAAATTAATACTTGATCTTGACTTCTGTAAGTGAATCTTTTGACTTTAAAGAATAATTTTCGAAGTTACTTTAAATTAAGTCTGTATCACCAGCACCAATGTGATAGAAATATCCATGACCCAGAAAGTGTAGTAGACAAAAACAAAAGCATAAAATCTTTCGAAAATTTATTTTGACTTCTTTACACACGTTATGGCTTCATGAGACAAATTAAAAGTAAGACAAGCTACATGGCATGCTGTGCATGTCCAAGGGAGGTTGACCACTGACTCTCCTTACTAGGAGTATCTGTGCTTCACAGGACGGTAATGTTGGTGCATACAAAGGGAGAACAACAATGGTGGCCATTAGAAAAAGCTAATCCAAATATAATTATGCTCAATGCAAAACTCAGCATAATACAAGAATTGCAATTGAAATTGGTCAAGGGGTTTCCATGAGCATGCACATATATGCTTCTGAATAGTCAATAATAACGGTTACATTTATAATAGTTCTTAGTAATAAAGAAGCTAAATTTAGAATATTTTTCATATCCCACGGTAAAATTACCTGAGCTTGGTGATGGTGTCTCAAGACGGTAAGATTCTGGATGTCTGCCAGGAGCATCTTGTTCGAAGTTTGAGGAGGAAGATTGAGCTAGTGATGGAGAAGCAGCATCCTGAGAGGTGAAGAAGGAAGGACTATCCTCCCTAGACAAATCAAATGCATTGTTTTCACTTGGATCATCAAACAGGGATATTCTAGGTTCAAAATGAGGAGAATCCAGAGTTATCTCTCCTTGCTGACTGAGAAAGTTCAAACGAGGATCACATTGAATAAGTTTTTCAAAATGCTTCCCTAACAAGCCTTGAGGGCACTCCAGATAATGTCGCCTGCAAAAAAACACGAGAAATCATAGGTATTAATAAAAAAGATTGCAGCAAAAATACTCCAGCAGGTTAGAATAAGAGAAACGCATGCATGGAAAGTGGAAACATAGACAACTGTAGCCATATAGATATAAAGATATAAGTATATTTACATGTCTTGTGCCCGCTCTCTAAGATTGAACTCGATGTTCTGTCTCTGTTTATGGAAGGTCAGGGCAACACAATTCCTTGGAGAAATAGAAGGAACATACATGTGAACATATTTATATACGTGTGTAAGTATATGTGTACTTGTGAAGTGCATGGATATCTATATATCCCTAAAGGTTCCAAAGTTGGATTTTTACAATAAGCAAGATATTTTCTAGCACCAAGTGAGCAACAATTACAGAGTTCACCTCGTGATATCTGCTCCACGTCCATCCACACAAAATGCAGTAAATAGGGGGTGAAGCAAGGACAAAATTTAATTGAAACAGCAAACTCATTTATGAGCACTTATCTTCTAGACCCAAAGAGGAAACACGAAAGAGAAAAATTGAAGCTTGCTTGCATAAAAACATAAACCAAGACTCGGTAATCCACTGCCATGTAATAAAGCTCATTGTACCTTTGTAGGCTAGCCTGTCCACCAGTAAAGTCTGATGTTGCCTGCCAAAGGGTGTGTTTCCTAGGTTGCGGATTAGTTTCCCTGAAGAAAAGAGGTTGCCTCGCCAACTGCACTTGTAAATGCCACGAATTATTGACAAAGCATTAGTAATTGGAGACAAATTTATGTAGGTCAAGCTAATAGCATAATGACAGTTTTTCCTTACCACAATATCTAAAGTTCCAGGGCCATCATCTGGGCAGTCAGCCTTCAGAGCCATAATATCAGACCATTGAATTTCTATTTTATTCTTAAGACCACCATCAAGAACTTCCCACACCAGCTTATGCTTTGCGAAATAACATTTTGCCACCAAATCACCTTCATATCTTGATTTATACTGCAATAAAAATACATGTCATTCTCATCAGTTCTCAGCAAAAAAAAATGTGATATTCAACAACTGCAAATCTTTTCCAAACACATATAAATTGAAATGTACCTCCCATGTCCCTATTCGAAGAACTGAGGCAGGAAAATTGGAGGCTTTCAGCTTATCAGTACTGCCAGAAGAAGCACCGCCCTTCTGCTCTTTTTTACCATGACCATGACTTGCAACATTGGGAACATTTGGTTGAGAAAGTTTCATTTGGATCAACTCCAAGAGTGATGGGCTCTTCCTCAGCCGCAAACCCAATGGACATGGCTCCTCAAGTGGGTTGTAATGTGAAGCTTGTACCGGAAAACCTCCTATTCCTGGACTCTGCTGCTGCAGTTAAACACAGATCACATCAATATCATACTAATAACACATAAATATACTGCAATCAATACAAAATAATTGATTTTTCCTATTCGCTTCAAAAATAATAATAAAATAATTACTTTCACTCATGACTATCAAATAAGCCGTAAATAGACCACATCAAATTAAAAAATAACCACACAAACAAATTCAGAACAGTTGCAGCAGCATAAAATCAACGAAATCTGATTCTTTAACAGCAGTACTTTACGCAAGAATTAGACAAAAATAAATCCCACTGATAAATCTCACACACTCAAATCAAGATCCCATCAAAATACATGAATTAATTTAAAAAAAAAAAAAAATCACTTCTTTCAACAAAACAGTCCAGTTCAAAACCCTGTTTTTTCACTCCAATTTATTAAATTTTGCGTAGTAAACACAAAAAAATAAAAAACTTGCGGGTTTGCGCGCACACAGAGAAAGATACATAGGATGTATTTATATATATTGTAATAGGGGAAATACACCTTTAGACGCTTGTGGAATGGACCGTGCTCTTCTTCCAAGGAATCATCCACTTCGATCTTCACCGGCGTCATTTTTCCAGTCTCCGGTTCCGATTTGCCGTTCTTCATTAACTGAATCATCAAAGGAGTGACGGTACTCCTGGCTTTTCAACTTTCTAGATCAAACTACGGATATCCTAAACCTTAGAAAATGGGGGTAAACTCGGCACCGTGAGTCAACTCAGTGAGTTATTGATTCAGACGATTGCTTTAGGTAGCGTTGGTAATCTCTGATATATAAAAGAAAGCCAAAAAAAAAAAAAAAATCACTCGGTTGGCGACTGAAACGTGTCAGTTTTATGAGCTTTTGGTTTACGGTGACCGTCATACGTCAAGGTATAATTGTCTCTTTAGAATTGAGAGGCAACAATTTGTAAAATCAAAAAGGTAATTACTACCACAAAAAAAATATACTCACTACATCACAGTATATTTTCAGTATATTTTCCGTGTGGTGTAGTGAGTATACTCACTACATCACAGTAATTACTACCACAAAATTGTGATATACTCATCATCGCAATATTAATCTTTATTTTTCTCATCATTTCTTCTTCTAGGAGAAGATTGGATTTTTCTTCTACTAGTTTTTTCTGGATGAGCTTGATTTTGAACTACTTTTTATTGGATTACAATCCCAAATGACACTCTTTTTCCGTATAATAAAGCTTTTCTTGATTTTTCTGTGAGCAGTTGACTAAATCAAAAAGAGCAAGACGCTTTCTCAAGATTGATTGTTGTCAGATCAATCCTCTGAACTTATATTGCTTGGCTCTAAGGCTAATGGAAGAGCACATTGCTCATCCCGAAAAGTACACAAATGAAGGGAAGCCCCAGTTAGAATTAGAGGACCCAAAGCTTTATCATTATGTTATTTTCTTAGATAATGTGTCCGTTGCTTAAGTCATGGTAATATAATTACATATATGATTATCAAAGGATAATTAATTAATAATAAGGGTTTTGTTTCTATCACCAAATTTTAATAGGATTGGACAAACTCCAAACCAAAACTCAAATCACTGAAATCGATTAATCCAATCCAACTCAATCAGTTTAGATTGATATTTATAGTAAAATGAGTCGGGTTGGATTCGAGTTTTATGGTCAAATTTTAGATCGAATCGGATTGGATTGCGGGTTACCCATTAAAAATCAACAAACCCAACATATTTCCACCCAATTAATAAATGAAAATAAAGTATTTACAAAACTTAATAGATCTCTAAAATCGACTTAGAATTTTAGTCATCTCTCTATGTGCTTCTCGCCATCCACCTCTGACCAGTCCACCACTGCTTCCTCATTCTCGTTTTCTAACCATACATGAAGATTTGGATATTTCGCTTAATAGTTCATTTTGTCAAAAATCCAAAATTATTGCATTTGTCTAATTGGTCAGCAATCCTCCACATGTCTTGCATTCCTTGTATCAGTGTCCATCTCTTACTAGTAGATATCTTCTTCTTAGAAGATGTCAACTTCTTTAGACACTTCTCACATCAACAACAACGTCCATCTAGTAGCTTTCTTGAGGCCATTAGAAACATTCTAGTTGTTGGGTTGATCTTCGTCTTCCTTAGCCTCATTTGATACTTTATCCTTCTACAAGTGCACAAAGCAAGTAGTTAGAATGTAATGGATGTTGAATAATAATTTCCAAGTATATTCTACAGCTTCAGTTGGATGTGTGTGTGTGTGTATATATATATATATATTCTAGAATGTACAGCTGTATCTATTCCTTGAATCATGGAAGATGCTTGGAATGCATTAATAACTAAAAGGCAACATACTGGTGCAATAGAAATTAACAGCAAGGATGAACATCTGATGATTATAGGTTAGATGGCAATTGAGCTAGATGCTCGAGCTGAATTCTGAGGTGTATGTTAGTTCTTAACACTTCCATTCAAGCTGGATGGTACTAATATAACTCCAAGCTTGTCTTTTAAGAAAAAAAAATCTTGGTGAGAGAGGCCTTTAGTCAATAAATCTGCAATTTGATTAGAAGATGACACATATCTTCTAATTCTTTTCCAAGAACTTTATCTCTAATAAAATGAATATCCAATTCAATGTGCTTTGTTCGGCATGATACATAGGATTTGCTGTTACGACGCCAACACTTATGTTATCACACCATAAAACTGGGGTTGACACTTGTGGTACTTAAAGCTCTTTGAATAATGGCTAAATCCAAGCAATTTATGAGGTTGCAGATGTGAGGGTTCTGTATTCTGACTCCGTGTTTGATCGGCAACTACATGATGTTTCTTGGATGACTAGGCTATCAGATTATCTCCCAAGTAGATGCAATAGCCAGTTGTTGATCTCTTGTCATTTGGACAGGAAGCCCAATCTGTATCCGAATATCCATGCAGTGTTAATGTTTAATGTGTCACTTCTTTATATCCACAACTCTTGATCCATTATCCCTTTTTGATACCTTAACACCCTCTTTAATGCCTATCGGTGTGTAGATATTGGTGATTGCAAAAACTGGCTCAACTTATTTACAATAAAGGTGATGTCAAGTCTGGTATGTGTGAGGTATTAAAATCCTCATACTGCACTTATGTAAATTGATGGATCCTTCAGCACTTCTCTATTAGTTTTTGACATAGTTTTACTAGTAAAAATAGGAGTAGGACAAGGCTTTAGATTTGACATAATGGTTCAGGTCTGTATTCAACTGATTGTCCTGAATAAACATTTAGTTTAAAGACTTCAGCATTTTCTCTAGTAATCATGGGATGTTGTGTCCGATCACCTACCCTTTGCTTATGTCTCTACCTTAGTTCATTGTTGATTGGTTGTTGATAACTTGTATAATCAACAACACCATTTGATTTAGGTCCTTCATTATTCTAAGGTAGTTCAACTTCTGTTTCTACACATTGCTCATTCACATCACCGATCAACCCTTGAGTGTTATTATCCTCCTCATCATTAACACTGTCATGCTGATTGTCACTCAAGCTAGGAGGTAAGTGATGCATAGCATAAGCTGCTTCAAGATAAGTTATATCAGCAAGACTTGGAGTAAAATTTGAATTGTTCAGTTGAGAGAGAAATTGAAAACATGACACTACTATCTCAGGTACATCAGAGTTTGATTGGTTTTAAGTAAAAAATAATGACTCAAATGGAAACTCAGATTCATTGAATACACCATGTCTTGAAATGTATGTATGTCCTGTTGAGCTGAGATATTATAACATTCATGAGACTCACTGTAACTAAGGAAGACACATTTAGTTGAGTGAAAACTAAACTTGTGTTTTTGATAGTAAGGATAACAGGCACATCCAAAGATCTTTAATGCCTTATAGTCAACTTCCTTTCTGTATAAGACTTGGAATGGGGATAGCATTTTGAGTGTAGGTGTAAGCATCTTATTTATAAGGTATGTGGCGGTTTGGAATGATTCCCTCCAATATTTCAGAGGTAATTTGGCTTGAGCTACGATGGTCAGTCCTGTATTAGTTATAAGCTTTCTGTCATTTTGAGTTGAAGTATGAGGGTAAGGATATCTGAATTCGACTCCAACTTGTGCTAGAAGTTTTGTGAAGGTTCTGTACTCTCCTCCTTTAGATTGCAGAGTTTTTATCTTACTTTCAAATTTATTTTCAACCAATTTTTTGAATTGAATGAAATTCAGTGCTACTGATTTTTGTCTCATGAGATATATTGAGGTGAACTTGCTGAAATCTAGGAAGGTTATGTAATATCTAAAGCTTGATGTTGATTGAATGGGTGCTTGTCCTCACACATATATATATATGAGTTCTAAAGGAGCTTTGGCATGTGAAGTGAATAAAGATAATGGCAACAGATGAGCTTTTCCAAACTGACAGGCATCACAAAATGATTTGATTTCATTCTTTCACCTTTTGATTACAAGCTTTTAGTACTTGGGATTACACTTGACTGGATGGGCGTCCAAGTCTCTTATGCCATACATCAACCTTGGAATTTAAAGACTCTTGACTAGGAATGACGAAGAGAAAATACAATCGAATTTATTTGAAGGAGCCAACTTTTGAGGGTGATACTTAGTGTTTCGGTGGGGAGAATTTAGTTGATACGACCATTCCTTAAGCTTTCCTTGCAGCATCACCTGCCTTGTTTGCTTTTCCTTAGCAAAACAACAATTAGAGTGAGACTCCATATAGACCTGATTGTCAAATGTCAATTGTGAGACACTAATGAGATTTTTCTTGATTTCAGGTACATGTAGAAGTTTATTTAACACGAGTGATTTATCTGTCGAGGTAAAAAAGTGAGAGATACCAATATGTGAAATGTATAACACTTATTCCCATTTCCAACCATAATTTTCTCTTTACTGGTGTACTCATTGGCTGAAGTAATGTTTTCCCTTTCAACAGTGACATGGTTACCGGCTCCTGTATCAGCATATTAAGCTGGATCACTCACAGTACTAGGAGATGCCAAAAAAGTTGTTTGTGAAGGATTATAGCTATTCCTCTAATTTGGTGGTGCTCATGTATACCGCTCATCGTATCTGGAGTTACTAGATAACATATAGGTCTGTCATCACCATTGAAGTTACCACCTCTTCCTCTACCTCTACCTCTAAAATTACTATAGTTTGAGGATCTTCCACCATTGCCTGACTTGTAGGATCTAGGATCTTTAGGTAATATTGACTGATGTTTGATCATGGTTGATCCTTACTATCTCATTTTTTATAGCGTTGAGATGTTCAAGTTTACTTTCAAAGGTCGTGAGTGTTGACTGAAGTTCTCCCCAAGAGATATAATATCTACTGTTGATCTGAACTACAATGGATATATATTCTTCATCCAAGCCAACTAAAACCTGAGTAACAAGGTCTGAGTAAGGAATGGTTTTACCAGCAATCTCAAGGTTATCTATCAGAAGCTTCACTTTGTTCAGATATTGATCAATCCTCATGGTTTCTTTTCTTGATTTCTGGAGCTCGCCAATAAGGAAGGTTATGTTGTGCCTGTTTTGAACTCCATAGCTCTCCTTAATAGCAATCCACATCTTATTGGAGTTGATGGAGCCCATAACTCTCATATTTATGTCAGGAGTCATTGAGAAGTAAAGCCACCCCATTAATAGTTGATCTGTTGACATCCATTGACTGTATTCATGATTTTTTGTCATCTCTACACTGATTCTTACATTTCCAGTTATCTCTGTACCCAAAATATAGCCTTTGAGATTGTGTCCACGTATGATGGGCAGGATCATATTCTGTCATAGTAGGAAATTATCTTTGTCAAGCTTGGCTGATACCACTTGAGTTATATTGATGCTAAATGGTGAGAGATGGTTGCTTCCCTACATTGGAGCTATTGTACTGCTTGAGGTTGATGTGGGAGAAAAGTTGGGATTGGTATTTTGTGGTACGTCACCGACGTTGGCCATTGAAGGCTTTGGATGTAAATATATACATTATAATGGGAATACAAGAAATATTCTAAAATGTACAGGTGTGGCTATTTCCTTGAATCTTGGAAGATGCTTGGGATCCATTAATAAATAAATTTAGCAGGCAGCATACTGGTGCAACAAAAATGAAAAGTAAGGATGAGCAGCTGATGCTTAAATTGAATGATGAGGTATATATTAGTTCTTAACATGTGTAATTTGAGTCTGAATGACAATAAGCCCCTATTTGGTACAGATTAAAATTAAGTTAAAGTAAAAAATTAATTTTAACCACACATTTCATGGAACTCACAACTTTTCAATCACATATTTTATCAACTTTTATCGAAACCTACTAAAAACCTGATTTTAATCCATACCAAACATGAGCTAAATATAAAATGCCTATACATTAGTAATTGTAAAATATTTAGGTGACAAGATCAATGTTAGTCCACGTTATTTTTTCATTGTGAACTAATAAGTACCATATCTACAATAATAATTATGCATCTATAAAAAAACAAAATCCAGAATGACACGATTAATAGATTTATCCAAAAATTTCTCAACCCTAAACAACTATGATAATCATAAATGGAGCAAATTAGCCAAAGCATTTCACAAACAAGTCCTAAAGGTACTTATTAAGTTGATAATACTGCTCATTTTAAATGGGGCAGAGACCATGTTCCCTACCTTAAGGTAATGTCCATCACCCCATTCCTGTCCCGAGTACTAGATTATGTGGAGAATCTCTAACCTTTTTTAAGGCGGGGCTCCGCAAGTAAAGAGTTTAACGGACTTTTTGCCATTTCTAGTTATACATAAACAGTTTTCAGGGGCAAAATACAATAATTAATCAAAGGTTAAAAAGAAGAATGAAGTAAAAAAAAAAAGTTGAGTATACAAGTGCGATAAAAGAGCAAAGATTAAAGATCTTAATTGCAATAAAATAGTACTGAAAATATATAATTGAAAATGTATGAATTACTTATTAGAAAGCCTATTCTTGCCTTTTCCAACCTTTATTAATGAAAAAAAAAATATTTATTCTATACCAACTTACTTACGAATCATGCTACTTGTACAACTTTTGTTGACAATTTTACATTTGACAATATTTTTAAAAATTGTCAACAATGGTTGTACAAATAGCTTAATTGCTTACTTATTTACTTATATGTAAATTTACTTGTCAACAAAGGGTATAAGCAACACAAATAATCCTACACAATCTAGAATGAACGATGTTGAAAACCAGCATATGCAAGATCGATAAACCTTTCATTTTTTCTTGAAAAATTAAAAATAGTAGTAAATATATAAATAAGCATGTTGATGTTGTTAATTCAACTTATTTAGGGCCCATTTGACATAAATTTTGAAAAATCAAAAGGATTTTTTAAGACTTAAAAGCTATTTTTTTACTCGATTGATTAAATTTATGAAAATACTTCTTCTAATTATAAGAGTTTTTATAGAAAGTTAGTTTAATGTGTCTATTTCTAAAAATACTTCTGAAATTGGAAATTCTTTTAAAAATTAGTTTTCAAACAAAAATTAAGGTAATTTTCTTCAAAAACTCTTTTATAAAACGCAAAAGTGATGCCAAATCACCCTTTAATCAACTCTAAAGCATATTGAAACTTTTTCTTTTTCGGATGATTTTTCCATTATTCGTTTAGTATATATCGACCATAGCTTAATAGGGTCGGAAGTCGTATTTTCAAGCTGTGTTGAGCCTTATTTTTAATCGTAGAACTTGTCATGATAGGTTTTATTAAATACTTGTGTATGAGAGGTTTCATTAAGACCATGTTTGGCAACCATCATTTTGAGATAATGAATGTTTTTTTTTTTTTTTAGAATGTGTGTTTAAAAAATAGGAAAAAGTTTTGAATTTACGTGTAAAATATTTTATTTTATAAATTTGTGATTGACAATAAGTATGAAAATTAAAGAGTTTTAAAATAATGATTGTCAAACAAGGCTAAATATACTGGACCGAGCGGATGCACAGGATAGCTCATAAGAAAATTTGGAGTAATTACTTAATTTGAAATATTAAAGAAGCATTTATTATTTTTAACTTTTACATTGACTGGCTAGTTTAGAAAGAATCGTGCATGTATTAAGAAATTTTTGGAGCATGAACCATTCAATTCTATCTTAAAACTTGCAAAAAACAAGTTTAGATACAAGTAGATTAATTTAGCACCTACAAATGTGACTCTTTTTGTATACTAGTTTAATTATTTTACTCAAAACAAGATTCTTTTCTCATTTATCAAACTTAAAATATAATTATTTTTTCCAACCATTCTAAATTAACTCGTAAAACTTGATTGTTTTTAATGCGAAATTTCTACTCCAAATCTAATTAAGAGAAATCAATATTTGACAATTTTCTCTAACGAAGATTGATAAGTATTGAATAATATTAAGAAATTCAAAAAATAAAATTTTTAATTGATATAAATATATAAATAGTGAAAAAGAAACAGTAGATGGAAATAAATTAAAATGCAAGTGGATAGAGGGTTTTTGGTCATTTCCTCTCTATTGTGATTCTTTAGTCACCTTTTTGTCTTGTTAAGTGTACTATGGATAAAGTGTGGGCCCAAATCAAGAAGCTTCCCACCGTGAAAATTGGTTTTCAGAAACGTGGAGGAATCCAGAAATGCCTTGCTTACATGTAGGAAGTGAATGCCAATTTAAAAGCATTTTTTATTATATATATGTATTGTGGATAAGGATTATTGATTGCAGTTTTGTCGTTTCATTTGTGTACGGAATAAACACGGTTGGACCTCTTTCTATCGTAGTTATTAGACTTGATCTGGACATTGAACCAGATAAGATACTGAGTCTCGGATTATTGGTTAAATAAGTGGGTCAATGATCGGACCAGTGAGTCATTGCATAAAAATTTATAAGAATATCTTCAAAAGACTCTCTATTTTCAAAGAGCATATTTTATCGTTTGAAGAGTATCTATAAATTTAGAAAGTTAAAATTTTGAATTACTCCAACAAACTCTTTATATTTAACACTTAATTTTACTACTCCAAAAAAATATTGATTATTTTTCTTTATCTTTTATGTTAACTAGTTTTTTTTTAGATTATT